>PVLA01010421.1:0-63549 GCA_004027455.1 Hydrochoerus hydrochaeris | reverse complement strand
CCTCCTCCTCCTCCTCCTCCTCCTCCTCCTCCTCTTTTTTCCCCTGAAGGTACTGGGGATAGAATTCAGGGAGCACTGAGCTATATCCCCATCCCTTTTTATTTTGAGACAGCCTCTGGCTAAGTTGCCTAGACTGGCCCTGAATGTGCAACCCTCCTGCCTCAGCCTCTTGTGTAGCTGGGGTTATAGCCATGCATCCCCATGCCAAGCCTTCCCCCTGCCCCTCCTCATCTCTGGCCTCTATTTCCTTGACATGAAGGAGAGCAGCAGATACATGGACTTATCTTCTTACCCACTGTCTTGCAAAGACACAGAGGGGCACAGAGGGTCTCAGTGGGCAGAGCAGAGGGACAGCAGGCAACTCCACTTACCCACTCCTCCTCTCTCGCCTTTGGAGTTCTGTCCCCCAGAGCTGGTGGAAAGGTCCTCGGGGACAGGCATGGGCTCGTCGCCATCATCTGGAGTGTCGCTGACCGGAGGACTGTCCTTCCCTGAGGAGAGAAGTGGGACTTGAGGGCTGGCCGTCGCTGTTCCCCATGTGGAAGCCCACGGTCCGGGCCCCGCCGTGCTGGCCCACGGGGCCGGATAGGGAAGTGGTAACGGGGTGGAAAGAACACTGGTTTGTGCTCCTGTAATTGATTCTCAGTGACCCCTTCCAAACACCAAACTCGGAGAACACCGGTGTGCAAAAGAAGAAAGAAAAAATCACCTGCACTCCCAGGGCTGCAACACTACACTCACAGCATGAGTGTGCACGGGCGTGCACACACACACTCACACACACACGCGCGCGCACTTCCCTGTTGTGTGTAAGGTGTGGGGTATCCTTTGTTTTTCACATTAGTTTGCAGACATTCCACACACATACTTCTGTTTACTCGGGGTAAACAGCTTTATTGAAGGCCTCTTCACACGTTTGAGCCCATACTGTTTCCTGTCTTTTGTTGATTAAACATCACAGCGATGCGCACCCTCCTAGCTGATCTGCTCACACATCCTCGGGGACCACTGTTGCTCAAACCCCCCAAGATGTCCAGAAGCACCTGCGTGTTTAAGGCGTTCCATATTTTAACACCGGCTCCCTGGAAGTGGGTTCCCATTTACTCCCCACAAGGCTTCCTCAGCTGCCCCCAGGTTTTGCTTTTAGGACACGGGACTGGTCTGCCGGCTTTCTTTTCAGGAGACAGGGACTCCTTTGCCAGCCACCCAGTTTGATTATACTGGCAGAGAGATGAGTTCCCTACCAGGGGAGGTCTCCCCTTTCTACATGTGAAGAGCCCTTAACATGACTTTTCCCAAAACAAATATAAAACACAGTTCACAAGGGAGTTTCTTATCCTTCAAAAAGTGGTATTTGCTGAAGAAAACTGGGTTTTACCAGATGCCGTCTGTACTATGACTGGGGCAGAATGAAGTTGGGGTGGGGTCTTTGGGAGCGGGCGCCTCTCACCCACACCCCAGAGTCCAGGGTTGGGAAGACACATTGGTAGAAAATGCTCCCCTTGCAGAAGGTGAAACTCTCACAGCTTCTGTCCTTCTGGAGCTAACTCAAGTTATGGGACACAAATCACACGCAAGGCAGAGACGGTGAGGACCACAGCTGATGCAAACCAGCCCAGAAGTCTGTCTGTGGAAAATCAGCTTGCAGCGGGATCCTAACAGAAATACAAAGAGGGACTGGAACCTGCTTACAGACAAAGTGATCTTCCCAGACAGACAGACAGACAGACAGACAGATCCAGGCTCGGGAACATATCTAAAGGACAGAGAAGAGGTTAAAATGTCCAGACAACAGCACCAGGAATGGCGTGAAAGCTCTTCACTGGTTTGAATAAACTTCCTGCAAGTCTAACACCAACATCTCAGAGGACTGGCAAGACCAGTAAGATTGTTCCCTGTATGTGAAACAGCTTTTACCAGAATCTTCAAAATAGACGCTGCCCCTGCACCAAGGCCAGGCTTTGGGGAACAGTGCTACTTTCGCTAGGTTGGACACCACCACTGGCGACTCCAGCTTAGCTGTAATTAGTGCAACTGGCATCTTTTCAGAGAGAGCATTCTTGGGTGTATTTGGGCAGCCAACACAAGATGAACAGTTAAAGATGGGGTAGGGTTATAAAAATTTCCCATGGAAAAGCAAAAGGCCAGAGAGAAATCAATTGAAAGTGCTCAAGTTAAGCTAAAACCTTGGAAATGTCATTGAGTCACTATGGTTTTCACTGTCCTGAACAGAAGACCTTCAGCCTGACGTTTTAGAGTTATTTCTCACGTCACCCATAAATGAGGGAAATACCCAGGTAGGTTTCTCCAGTGGACACTCGGGGAGGTCTATGCGGTGTGATCAGAATGTACGGTGAATGCTTACACTAGAAGAACATTTATTACCATAAAAGACACACCGCCACGGAGCCCCCTTGGAGACGCCTGCTCACTCCAGACACACTGACTCCATCCTTCCCACCACCTCTTAAAACAGATACGGGGGGCCCTCGCTCACGACTGGCCTTAGGGACTGTGACCAAAACTGCAGCGAACACTGCTCCAAGGCTGTCCGAAGGAAGGCAGGCGCCCAGAGACCACGCTGGGTCCTGGTCCTCCTCGTCAGCGAATCTGACAGCGTGTGGCCCTGGCTCCTCCCGAAGTCACGATGACCATGCAAGGGACATGCTCTGAGCCCGCTTGGGACACTGAGGCAGTCAGGACAGCACCGCTGGCCCTCCGGGAAGAGGACTCCCCAGCCACTGCAGAACACGGGGCCGGGAGGGGCTTGGTGTGCTCCGAGGACCTTGGGGGATTCTTGGCAATGTGTCTTTTACTCTAACGCATTTTAAAAATTTTAGTGATCACCACAGTGTTTAGGCATGCCTCGTAGGAACCATGTGGTAACTCTGATTTCACACAGGAAGGCTGTCTAGAATAATGGTTTTTCCAAACTTGGAGGGCTTAAAGAGGTGGCCCGAGGATTTTTTGTTTTGTTTTGTAAGAACAGCACAATAATCTTACACAGACCTTTAGCACATAAACCACGTCTTCTGTGGACAGGGAGACCCAGGCCACCCAACCTTCTCAAAGGTCACAGTGCAGGGCCAGCCCGGGGCGTGACTTCACAGTGTGCACTGACCGGGACTGACTTGAGTCTGACCACCAGTGGTCAAGAATGTGCAGTGCTGTGGGACAGTGCAGAAGGGAACTTTCTGGACTTACGTCTGTGTCATGCTCTTGTCCCTCCTGTAGAGTCTCTGTGACACTCTGGGCCATGTGGTGCTGGGGCACACGACAGGGAGGGGACCTCAGAGGAACAGGATGGAGCCAGGGGAGAAACGCACACCTTGGGCTCAGTCCACGCAAAAATGTGCCAAATAAGTCTCAACTGCCTTTCAGATCGCTCTAACTGATCCACTTGTTGGGGTGACATTACCCACAGGTGGGGTGCGTACCCCGAACAGCAGATGCGCCTCGGGAGCACTGTCTGTCCCAAAGGTGCACGGACTGCAGCTCTCCCCACCCCGTCTCGGTCTTGTGCCTTGGTGCCCTGCTGTGCTCTGCTCTTCTCTCTAGGTGGGGAGAAGGAGGGACAAACACAGTGGGGACCACAATTCTAAAGCACCGTCAGTCAGACAGATCGATTGAAACTCTCCCTGCAGAGAGGACCACGTGGGAGGAGGGGGATGAAAAGCCAGTCTCAGTGGGCGCCGGGCACGGAGTGGAAATCAGCAAGGCTGGGGGCACTCACGGCGCTCTGGGGGCGCGGGCTAATTCAGCCGTCCTCACCCCCACCCCACGATGCTTCCTAAGAGCTCATCTGATTTGCCTAAAAGCCCCCCACCCGTGCATGGGCTGTGGCTGAGCCCGGTGTCCAGGACCCCGTGCTCCTTGACTGCTGGAAAATCCCCCAGAAAGCGTCCACCAAACCCCACGACAGGGGAGGGGCACCTGTCACTCAGGGCATGTGTGCTCAGCTCGCCCTTCAAATCCAGGAGGTATTCACAAAGGGTCAAGCGCGTCCGTTCCTCCCCGTATGTCTGGGGCACGGAGACCCACACTGCAGGACACAGTTCCAGTGTGACCAACAGTGAGACTGAGGCAGATGGCACAGCCTCTTTAAAATCTTGCCCGGTGTGTGTAAGGAGGCTAAAAAACCCTCATTTTGGCCTAGCTTATAGGACTGTGGGGATTAAACAATAAATAAATAAACTGGGAATGAATAATGCCCCTCTCTTGTAATTTTATAAGAAATCATAGAGTGGGTGTATCTTCCTTGTGTGTATCACACTGGCCTGGCCAACATGGGTAAAGTTGATGACAGCAGTTTTTTAGTTAATCTTTTAAAATTACTGGATATTATGGGTTTCTAACAGTGATATTTGAAATACTGAAAGACTAGGTTAATTTTTAAAATTCATTTTCCTTCGTAGAGACAAGTAATGTGTTAGCTCCTAGGAACAAACTTTCATAGGTTCTTCATTGACTTATCCATAATGGAAGCACTTCAAACTTTTGGATTTACACCAATCTTTTTGTTGTTGTTGTTGTTTGTTTGCTTGCTTTTTAGAATAAGGTGCTTATATTTGTATTCTTTATATTTTGGAGAAATTTCTATATGTTGTTTATAGGTCTGTGCTTTTTCACCTAAGGAACAGAGTCCAATTCAACAGATTTAGCTTCATTCCAGCCACGAAGCCTGATCGCTAATGGGCTGTGTCAGAGGCACAAGACCTAGAATGTGGGTGTCCATGCAGGAGTATGCGAGTCGTGCCTTGGATCACTTTGGAAAGTGTCCCAGAAAAACCATACAGCCCTTTTTATCTTTAGAAGAATTTTATACGTGTTTATGAAGATGATTCTGTAGTCTAGTACATCTTTTTGGGCATGGACTAATTTGCATCTCTTCATATTCATATTCTGCATGATCTGTGTATATACATCAAACTTGAGGGATATGACCTTAAATTTTACTTTTTTAAAAAACTGGGAGGTCAATAAAAATTGCTTACCTATGTCAAACAACAGACAGACAGACAGACAAACAGCAAGTATAAGGTCTTCCATCCCATGCAAGCCAGTGGTGCGGTTCGGCAGCCTGTAACGACCTCCAGAAACATGAGCTGTGTGGTACCAGGTTCCCACCTTGTCTCAAGGTCCCACCTCAGCAAGGCAGCAAGTGTTTACACGGGATGATTTAGAAGGTACAACACAATTTCACTTGTTTAGAGAAATGAATGAAACTTCTGGGGAAATTACCACTATGCTAATTTAAATGGAATTTACCTCTTGCCTATGCTTCAAATAAAGCACTGCTGGTGAGAAGATTTTGTGGACAGGTTAGAAGAGACATTGTGCCATTGGCTTCATCACATGCAAAAGATTTCTCAAGGAAAATATTCCTAATTCTCTCATTCATGTTCTGGGATGCCTGAGATGCTAACATCGTACGGTCTTCCATGCAGACAAAATTCCTGGGGCAAAGTGAAGCTCAGAATACAGAATTTCTCAACTCCTACCTCCCTTGCTCAGCCACTCATGGAATTGCCCCACAGAGATGGAACCACTGCACCCCAGGGAGCTAACAGGGCCTGCACCCCTGTGCCTCCTCTGCCTCCCTGTAGAGCTGGGCATCAGTCACGTAGAGTCTCAGGGTCTCAGCTCTCGACAGCTTGGAGGGGTCCACTGTATCATTTTCAGGGGGCCCTTATTAGGATAAAATGAGAAAATGACTAGGGCACTGTTCTGTCACTGTATTCAATCAATGTGATTTGCTATGCTGAACCTGGTAAAAGATTTCCATTGCTCCTTCAGTATATAAGAGCCTTCTTTCCCTGAGCAGCTCAGGCATGTCCCAAAGACACGACCTCAAGGGTTCATGCTCAAACAAGCACATGACGAAGAGCATTTAGGAGATATGCAGCACACCTGCAATCCCAGCACTCTGGGAGGCTGAGGCAGAAGAGTCCCACGTTTCAGACCAGCCTCAGAGGTCACCCGGCCAATGCTTCCCTGTTCCAGATATAGTGGTCCAAGAGGCAGAGGCCAGGTTTCAAGGCTGAAGGGATGGACAGACAGATGCTGAGACAGACAAGTCTCTCAACTCCAACCTCCCTTGCTCAGCCACTCATGGAATCGCCCCACAGAGATGGAACCAGACACAATGTAGACCCTTAGCAAGAGTTTGAGAAGACAGTTGGACAAGAGAAAGGGGAAAAGCTTCACCCAGAGATTGGGTGAGGTGTGGGGCAAAGGAGGGAACGCTGGCATTAGATGTGCTCTTCTCTGTCCCTTTTGGTGACATTTTCCAAGTCACGTGGCCCCACCTCTGTGAGGCCGAGCTGGACACAGTCCACTCTTGGGCTAAACCCTGGGGCACAAAGACCCAGGTGGTTCCTGAAAGGGTGGGTACTATGTGCTTCTCTGTCTTTCTTTATTTCTCACTTATTAGGGGACTTCCATGAAACTGCTGCTATCCAAGCATTTTATTTAAAAAAGATCATCCAGTAAAATATTCCTTGGGTTTGTTATAGAAAAATGGGAATTCCTACATATACGTATTTAAACCGTAACTACCATTTCCTCCAATTTTAGAAATGAAAGATACTAATTTTAATTTTAGAAACACCCACCAAATCAGAAGAGGAAGACGCCCACCCGGACCCTTTCAGAAGGGGCGCTGTTCCCTCCGCTCTAACTGCACACAGAGCGACTCCAAGTCCAGTTCGAGTCTAGGAATTGGAAATTCCTCTCTGAGAGCCTGCAGACTGAACTTCGGATGAAATCTTCTCAAACAGCAAAGGGGGCTCCTCTCTCAGGAGGCTCCTCCATTCCTGCCCAGTCTCAGCTGCCTTATCCTTTAACCAAAAGAGCCCCCAAGACAGTATTTGGCATAATGCACTATCAGAGGAAAATGAGGCTTTTGCTAGCTTTGTTAGTGGGACGTGAGCTCAGAACACTGATCGACTCTTGTTTTTTTCTTTCCTGGCATCAAACCCACCAAGTTACACCCACAAGTTATAGCCTCTCCCACTGTTTTTTTAAAAACATTGAGACAGGGTCTGAAAGGACTTGAACTTGTAATTCTCCTGCCTCAGCCTCCCCAAAGTGTCATGGACTCAGTTATTACTTGCAGGAAATATTTCAGAGATGGCTCTGTATGCCAAAGTACTCAGGTATGTTTACATTTTATTAAAATGTAGTATGTGTACATATTTACGTGGACACCACCTCAGTTCATGTATACAATGGTTAATGACCGAATCTAGGTAACAGGCACATCCAGTGTCTTAAATCTATCATTTCCTTATGATTAGCACATAAGTGTCTTCTCTTCTATCTCCTTTGAGGTCTACGTGCACTGCTGTCAACTCCCATCACCGTGTGGAGCACTGGAACACCAGAGACTGTCCCTCCTGCCTTATATAAGTCAGCCACCATCTCACCTCCCCCTGTCTCTGGCCCTGAAAACTATCTTTCTCAAAGTCGGTAAGATTAAGACTGTAGCTTCCATGCGCGTGGTGACATTCCACACGTGGCTTTCTGCGCTTGCCTCATTTCACTCTACACAGTGTCTCCAGGTCTACCCAGGCTGTCCCAGGGGACAGACTGCATCCTTTCCTAGCACTGAGCAGGATTCCCGAGCTGGCTGTCACATTTCTTGCTCCGGTCACCCACAGATGCACATGTAGGCTGATTCCATCTCTGGCCATCAGGCTTCGATGTTAGAGGCCCTGAGTGCTACCCACTGCCTTTCCCAGGATGGAGACCCCAGGCAGACCCCTTCTGAATTTATGCATTTTCTTCGAATGCATAAAGTACCAATTTAGTAACTACCCAATGTGCTAAAAAGTGGGAACAGTAGAAGTGGCTCTTCTCCCTTTCTGCTTCTCTCCTTGAAGTATCACGTTTTTGCATGTGCTTGGATTCCAGGGTGGACCAATTTGCCACTCTTCCCAAAAAGTATCATCTGTATTTATCCTTTCTAACTGATCTACCTTGTTTCAATGCCAAACTCAACTCCTTTCTGGAGGGTTTTCTGGAACAGGTTCTCCACTGGTATCACTGGGGTCAGTTTTTTTTTTTTTTTAACTTTCCATTTTTTGTGACACTTGAATCCTACTGAGTCATAGAATTGAACCAGGGGACAAGGTACCCTCACCTCTCCAAGGTGACCAGACCCAGTTTTTCCAGGCTCTAAGGGGAGGCTGAGGAAGCACAATGTGAGGTGGAAATGAGCTAAACTTCTCTTGTTCTCCATCTAACTGGGGTTTTGCTGTTGTACTTTTGCCAAAGATACAAAGTATATGCTTAATAGAAACAAATTCAAATAATGCTGCAAAGTGCAAGATCAATGCAAAACCTTCCTCCTCACCCTCCTCCCTAACACTCCCTCTTCCTCCCATCACCAATTCAGAATTGTCCCAAACAGAAACGCAAGCATGGAGTCTCCGTGCTATTTAAAATATATAATGGAGGCCTACTTGGCCAAAAGAAGGGAAACCTTGAGACTTTTATAAATAAAGGAATTCAACTCAAGACCACACTCACGAGGGAAATAAGCTTGACCATACATGTAAGTGTAAGAAGCTGTGTGAGTCAGTAAGACCCAAAGTGTACAACAGATACGGTGAATTGGGAAGAAACCGTGTGAAAGAAAAGAGAAGCTGTGATGGGGAAAAGGGGAAAGGAAGGGAGAGAAAAAGAAAAGAAATACACACAAGATAGTTAACATTATGCAGCTAGTTTCTCTTAGTTAAATGAAAAGGAAGGTTTGCGCTAATACTGTTGGGGCAAAATTTCATGCCTAGATTTTGTACTCTGAATAACTACTATAAAGAACAATATGCAATGCATTATTGTTACTCTCCTATTAGCCTGTTTTAAAACTCTGTTCCATTGTGGGGTTTTTTGTCTTTAAAATTTAAAAAAAATGAAATGCAAGCATATAGAAATGGCATGCATGCACATAATTCGTTTTCTATCTTGTGGTAATCTTTTTAATGAATGAGGCCATATTTTCATACCTTTTCACTTTCACAAACATTTCAGACTTCTTTTCAAACTTGTGTATTCATAGCCTTCTCTTTTTTAACAACTGTGCATGGATGCACCATAATTTTTAGATATTAAATTACTTTTTCCCTTTTTTGGGGGGTACCAGGGATCAAACTCATGACCTTGAACTTTCAGGCAGGCGCTTATGCCACTGAGCTAAATCCCCAGCCCAATTTCTAGGTATTAAAAACCACACTCACAGAGCTGACAACACTTGGATATTCTGTGTGCTTGTGGGAGTCTCAGGAAAAATTAAATAATGCTACACTGTAAATATGAAATCACTGCATTGTAGAATCTGCTATATTGTGGAACTGAGGTTGCCACATTGCAGACACACATATATTTAGCTTGGATAGATACTGCCAGAAATGTGAATCAATTTTCACTTCTCCCAAGAGTACCTGAAGCACTCACATATACCTTTTAAAAGCTGGCTTTTTGTTTGGTCTTTGCTCCTCGAGATTAAGTCCAAAAAGGAGGAGCTGCCTGAGCGAAGGACGACGGGGTTGAACACCTACCTCTACCTGGACAGAACCCAGGGGACCCTCTCCTGTCACCATCTAGGGAATGGCTATCTCAAAGCCCTGCAGTTCTCTGTCATGCCTGCTGACTGCAACCCAAATCCAGGTTGCAAAAAAGACTTCAAAACTCAAGGGAGCAGCTCAGCCAGGGACCCAGGGATCTCAAGGTGCCAGTCTCTGGCTTGGCAATAGCCTGCAAGACCCTAAAACATAAAATACACCCACCACCATCACCCAGGAAGGTACTATTGCTTGCAGAATGGTCCAGCTCCAACAGTGGGATCCAAGGCCCCTGCACATGGCCGCCCGCCATGCAGGTCTCATGAGACCCACCGGCATCCTTGGCACCATCCAAGGGGACAGTCTGCCCCAGTCCCCCCCCCCCCCCCGCTGGGCTCCTCCCCATAGTGAATCTCCACTTCCGGGATGTCTCAGGACGAGGGGTGCCATGTCCAGTATGGCTGGAAAAACACCTGTGGGAAAGGGGAGCCACGCAGAGTCTACACTCACACACGCTCCACGTTCGGAGCTGGTGCTATGATTACGTTTTGCAGGCTACTTTCTCCTCTCGCTCTGCTTCTGCCTTTCTCTTCCTGTCCTGTAAATATTTTTTTTTTTTTCTGGTTTGTGCTTGAATTCTAAGGTGACCAGTTTGTACTGTCTTACCATACAGTATAATATGCATTTCTCCTTTGCAACTCATCTGCTCTCAGTTCTGACGCTGAAACAACTTCCTTTTGGAGTTTTTTTTTGTAATTCTTTTTTTTTAAATTTTTTTTTTATCAGGTTCTCCACTGGGGTCATCCATGAGAGTCGAAGGGACAGTGCTGAAGGGTCCATGCTGGTCTTTGTGCCTTGCAGGGGAAACCCCTCCCCCTCTCCCCTCCCCCACCGGCACAGGCACCCTGGTGGTGACCACACAGGTATCTCAAAGGTCTCACCTGAGACTTGGGACATGTCTTGACCCTCATCTGTATCCATAGTCCTCAGATTATCTGAAAAAGAGAGGAAAGGATTTTAGTTTAAAGTAAAAATATTAATAAGGTATGAGAGAGAGAGATAAAGAACCCCTATGCTATTTAACAACAAGGTTATCTAGCAAGAATAATGCATTTCCCTCCTCATGTGCTTGCTGGGGTATCAGACTGGCACAGACCTTGATCCTTTTAAAAACAGCATTACAAAGATTTATAAAAATATCATTACAAGCACAGGAGGACCAAATTTGTTATTTATTGTTAATTTCCTACTGCATAATAACCCAAAATGCAAACTGACTGCAACAAAATTAAGCAGAAAATTAAATGGCCCTGGGTCATTGTAGGCACAGACTTCATTCTCGTGGCTGAGCCATCGTTATGTTCTTTCTAATTTACAGAGCATGCATCGGTGAGCCTTGAGTCAGCTTGGTGACACGCGTACAATCAGCAATCAGAAAACGAAGCAATTTGCTGAAGAATGTCTCATTTACCCAGGCAGGGCTGCATATCTGAGCGGCGACTGCGCTACCCTACCTCCATCAATAATGAATACACCTCCAGCTGGCAGATGGGCGACGCGGGCTTCTGTCCCTGTCCCTCACTCTCGCCGGACCCAGCCCTCGCTTGAGGCGGCAGCATGGCCGGCCCAGGAGAGGCCCTGGGATCCTGCTTTGTGGGCGATGCCAGTTCCTCTGGTGTTTTAAGACTTAAAAGGCACCACCTGGAAGACGTCACTCTCAGAGGCCTCATGCAGCGAGTGCTTCTCTGGAAGGCCCTAGAGCTACTGCGGGCATGAGGTGGGACCCGGTACCCGCTGGGGAGAGGCCCAGAGAGAGCTGCGCTTTGCCCCTGCGCTGTGGGTTCAGGTGTCCACACCACACAGTTCTGGGGTGGAGAAATCTGCGGTCCACAAGGGGACCTTGGTGACACCTGCTTGTCATGTGCTCCGCCAGAAAAAAACAAGGAGAGTCTTCTCCAGCTGGCAAACTGAGTTCAATCTAAACAGGTCCCTTGTGTCCTCCACGGCCATCCCTGTGGTCACAGCTCAGAAGCACAGATGTGACTGAGACCTTGAGACTCGCAGGGGATTTGGGGCCTATCCCCTTCTAATGAGGCTAAAAACTCTGGGCTGTGTATAGGTGTGTGTGACAATATATCATGACGATATGCATTTATGTAGATACACAGATAATGCAGGATGTGCATATATATGCCAATTATATCATTTTCTATGCAGGAACATGTATGACACATGTGACACATATGCTATACATGCCATGTTTTATTTTATACGTAAATATGATCCACTGAATGACATGACGTGAATGACATATACCATTTTATATGTCTTACATCTACAGGTGTGTGTTACATACACAAGTTTACACAGCCTTGTGTTGTTACTATGTCTTAGGGTGCACAAGGAACACTGTTTTCCACATCAGGAGAATCGCTGTGAGTATCCCTGCTTGTCCTCAGGACGTGGATTTGCAAGGCTGGTGCCCAGGTGAAGAAGCAGTCCTACAGCTGTGGCCACAGAATATCCAAAGGCCCTCATAGGCCCCAGACAGAGGGTCTACTGGCCACTGAAGCAAGACCAGCAACCTCAGAGGTGGAGGAGGCAGAAACTAGCCAGAGTGTGGTCCCAGAGCCCTGAGTCCAGTGTTCCCTACACCTTGCATTCTTGCAGTGCTGGGCACTGAACTCAGAACTGAGATGCCCATACTGGCCTTGAACTTGCAATCCTCCTGCCTCAGCCTCCCGAGAAGCTGGGGCTGTGGGCGTGCTCACCACACCTGTTCTCATATGCATTTTTACTGTGAGAGAAATCAGAAAGCTGTGATACTCCGGAGACCATCAAAACTATGACGAGGAGCCGAGCCACGCCTTTGTGTTCCCTGCACAGCGCTCAGAGGAGAATCAAGGATCAGCTCCGGTTCCCTACAGCCTCTCAAGCCTGTTTAAGACACCTCAACATCCCCAGGTGCAAGAGTGAGGAGCTCACTGACTTTGACACCAAATTTCTTAACGCTGACTTGGACCTTCTGGCTCCATGAGCAAGAAAGGGTCTCCACAGCCTTTTCAAAAAGGAGGAGGATGTCTGAAATACACGCCGAGAACTAATCATTTCTCTGTGCTTCTGTGCTCTTTACAAAACTATGACACTAAATATATTCCAACATACTGCTTCAAAAGAGTCTCTCACATATTCTGTGTCTTTTTGTTTCACAGACGTCATCATTGTGATTTTAATGGCGATGAAACACTCCTTTGATTTGTCACTTTCGGACGGTGCACTCAAGTTAGTTTCCAATTAAACAAAAGACACGTTTGCTAAGGACGGGCTGACGGCCGCACACATAGGCACAGACGGAGTGGAGGGGACTTGTGTGCAGACCTCATGCATGCAACTCTTTTTTGGTTTTTTTTTTTTTGGTATTGGGGATCAAACTCAAGACCTGGTGCTTGGCAGCCAGGCACTTATGCCCCTGAGCTAAATCACTGGCTCAGACCTCATCCAAACCAGAATCCACAAGATCTGCCCCTCACTGGCCCCTTGTTGGGCTGTGGAGCGCCCCCACTCCGCAGTCATCAAGGGATCCAGGTACCCTGGGAGGGTCTGGGAGACAGGGGCCCACAAGGCCCCAGCACCCCAAAAAGAGTCTGGCGGGAGCCCTCTGGGGACAGGTATGCCCAGCAAGGGAGCAGAAGCTCTGCCTCTGTACAGGTTGTCCCTGAGCAGCCCAAGGCCACCGCCCACCTGGACACGTGGCTCCCAGTGACACAAGCAGCCTCACTTTGATTTTCACACGCATTTCCAGCCAAAACTTCTCTGGCATCTGGGAGCTTCCCGGGCTTGTGACCAATACACCTAGCCAGGGCACCTGCTCGCCAGGGTGCCCTCTCGACCACTGTGCAATTCTTAATAACGCCCAAGCCTGAAACTTCAGTCTCAGGGGGCCCTGAGAATGCTGCAGCCTGACTTGCCTGGTACGAAGATGACTTCACGAGGCCCCTAGACTCCCCCAAACTCCAGATTCCTGTCTCCTGGGATCAAAAAGCAGTGACGTTGTCAGAAGATGACTGGTTTTAGTCCAAGAGCATAAGACTAATAACCGACCATAACCAAACCAAACCAATCTGGCCTCTCCTCAGACGCAGCTTATCAAACAGCACCCAGTGTGTCCTGCAGGTCCCTGGTCTACACGAGGTCTGCGTCCACTCCGCCCGTGCAGCAGCCTCGTCCCCAGGGAGGCAACCAAGAGGGCCCTGCACAAGGCGCGATTTCAGGCCAGGACCCCAGCCAAAGGGAGCGCGTGCTCAGAGCATGGCCTTAAGCCTCAAAGCAAACCAGGGCTGTTTCCCCAAACCCCCAGCAAAATGGAAGCTCATGGTCGCTCTGTCTGCAAGCGAGAGGGCAGTAGGAACGGCAATTTCACACTTCACAGGGACAGACTGATTTTCTGTTTGCATGGAAACCTGAACCATCTCAGGCAAGAGCCTAGCAAATCCATAGCAAAAACCAGGCAGCACTGAGAGGGAACTGATTTTCTCTTGTGCGGCTCTTACAGACATGAATGCCTTTATTGTTTCTCTGGGGCGAGCAGTTCTGAATCTGGCTCGGAGGGAAACAGATACAGAGATAAGTGCAGGCCAAGGGGACAGAGGCCCTGGGGCAGGAGGGTGACACCATCATCACTGCTGTCCCTCCAATCCCTGTGTCTCCCTTCCGCCTCCTCCTTCCACCTGACTAGGCTCCGCACCTTACCTCTCCTCTCTCCCTGGCTTCCCGCCTCCCCCTCCCCCTGCTGCTCACACAGGGACAGGGTGGCCTGCCTTCCCTGTCTCAGTTCAAAGGACTCAACACACCACTACCTCTGCAAAGAGGAGCAGAACAAGTCAGAGAGGCAGCTGGGCTGACGGGCAGCGCAGGGCCCCCTCCTGGGGACCAGGAAGGCTTCCTGCCTCTGCAGACCCCAGAGCCCCCAGGGACCAGGGCCCTTTCCGGAAGTGGCTCCTGCACCAGGCCTTGCCTCCTTCTCGCAGGGCCTGGCTGGCTCTGGCTGGGCCGGGAGAGAGCCGCATCCAGCCCTGGGCTCTGGCTGGCTTTCTTGGAGCGGCCCATTGTCACCCACACAGCCCGGCAAGGGCGTGGGCAGGCAGCATGCGCCTCTCACACCTTCTCCCGCCCTGCAGGGATGGCGCGCACAGCTTCTCGCAAGCGGAACCTGGAGGAGGAAGTCAGCACGAAAAGCCAGACGCCTGGTGGACGTCACGACTCTTTACCTTCCAGGCTGGCCAAATGTATGGTGAGCACTCATCTGATAAGTAAGTGGTGCTTCAAACTTAGCACAGGACCTAAGACTCAGCAGAAATCAGCCTGCTCTACAGTTCAACATGTGTCCCTGCAAGCCAGGTATGTCTGGCACCTGCCCATCATTCCAGTAGTCTGGGAGGCTGAGGCAGGAAGACTGCAAGGTTGAGCCCAGCCTGGACAGCTCAGTGAGACCCTGTTCCAAAGTAAGAACTGAAGTGGCTTGAGGACATAGCTCAGCAGGAAGCCTTGGATTCCCTCCTCAGGACACACATACAGAGCTGGAGAGACAGAGATAGAGAGGGACAGAAGGCAATTCTCTGATATATTTAAATAACTGACTTATGTTACTTTTGGGGGTTGTTTTCTAGGCAAATACCTTTGTCCTCCCTTGATACTATGCGGGTAACTATGTGCAATAATATTTACCCACGTTTCTGGAGTCCTTTGTATAAGGCAGGAAAAGGCAAAAAAGGAGAGGTTCCCAGTACTGAGCTGTGTTTCAGTGGCCTGTGAATGCCTGGTATTTAAGACTAGACCACGAAGCCCTGCAAGACGGCTGACATCCTGTGACACACGCCATCCTGCGAGGAGCCTCCTGTAGAGCCCAGCGCGCAGCCAGCCTTGGGGAGCTGTGTGCCATGCACAGGTCTTTAGCCCTCGCAATGCAAGCAGAGGATCCCTATTATTACTACAGTTTCCATTTTACAGATGAGAAAGCCGAGTTTGGGTGGGAAGCAGCCTGCCCAGCATGGCGCATCTCAGGAGCAGCAGACTGGAGATTTGAAGCAGTGCTCTCTGCTCTTCCGATTTCAGAGTCCTGCGCCACAGTCCCAGAGGATCAGCATTGGATAAATAAAAAAGAAAGAGATACTACTTGTATTTAATCAGAAGGCAAGGAGGTTCTTTGTGACACTCCACAGCCAGGGCAAACTTTCTGCTAGATCTCCTCCACTGTAGCTAAGTTCTGGTTGTTTGTCCCAAGATATGTTCCTCTTTTCCTACGCTTGAGTCACTTTGGGGTTATTTCCTTAAATACCCGACCCCGCTCACTTGCAGGGAGTGTTGAGCTGGAGAGAGGATGGAGACCAGGCTGCTAATCCATTTCAGATGCTTTAGGTCACAGAACTCCTCAATAAAACACGTTATTCCTCCTGAGAGACAAGCCCTTTCATCCTCACACGGGAGATTTTATTTTTGCCGATCTATGGTACCACGGTGCCTTACACTGCTGCGTCTTTAAGAAAAGGGAAATGTTCCAAGAGAAAGCTAAAGCCATCTGCCCTCTTTGTGTGCAGTCAAAGAGACCTTCCAGGCTCCCTCACCATTTGACAAAACAGGTTGGGAGAGCGTAGAAACTTCTCAGCACCCTTCTTTCACTGCTGATTCTTTTCATTTTTAAAAAATTAGCTGCCAATCCACACATTTTCATGATTATTCTAACGGAGCATCGCTGGCACAAATCACAATGCAAAACAAGATTTAAAGCAGGAGAGCAGGAATCCAATTTGGCCTGCCAGGAGCCCTCCCCCACAGCCCGTGGGAGCAGAGGACTCCAGCGATTTGCTCCTGGGATTCAGAGGAGTGCTGAGCCCCCTCCCCCGGCAGGAGCTGATATGCAAGAAGAAGGGTCAGAGGGGACCACAGGAACCTTTTAAAAACACAGCTCCAATTCTGTTTTCTCTGAGAGTCTCCTTAGTGGAGGTATCTAAGACTGGGGCAGAAGAACCACAAGAGTATTTTTAAATACCACCACGGAGCCACCTGTCTCAGAGTGAGGCAGAAGGAAAGACAGCCCCCGATGTATCAGAAAAACTGTTTTAAAAATAGAAAAGGTGATCGGGCAAGATGGCGCATGCCTGTCATCCCAGCACTCGGGAGGCTGAGGCAGGAGTATCACAATGAGGCTGAGGTCAGCCTGGACTATAAAGTGAGTTCAGGACCAGCCTGGACTACAGAGTGAGATCCTATATCAAAAAACCGAAAAGTTAAAAAAAAAATTAAAAAAATGAAAAGAAAAAGGGACAGGAAAAAAAATGGAGAAGGTATAGGTGGAAGCAGTTCTCCATGGTTCACTGCTCCTACATCCTGGCCACTGTGGCAGCCCCAGAGCTGGATTTTAAGAGGTGCTGGGTGCTCTGACAGGTGCTCAGACTCTGCTGTCCTTAGGTGTCCCCTGCTCCTACAAAGAGGAAAGGCTTCCTGTCTGCTCCGTGGCACCATTGGCCCTCACACTATTCCCAGAACCTGGAGAGAGACAGACTCAAGCCTGACAGTCACTGGACCACAGCAACCATAAAGCCAAAAACAGGCCTTCTGAGCGGGCCACCAGCACCGGCAACTCCCGAACCAGCTACCTCAGATATAAATAAATCGCTTTTCACACCTCCCCACTTAAAAAGGCACAAACTCTGTGTCTAGAACCATTTTCTCCTCCACGCTTACTGGTGTTGGAAGCTGTCTCTGCATGGCCAGGAGATGCGCAAAAAAAAAAAAAAAAAAACAAAGGACAACAAATACAATACCTACATCTTTAAAAAATGTAATAACTGTTCCCCAAACAGTGACTTACACAGGTCTGGATGTGTTGACAGCTTACAAATCACTACGGTTAACTAAGAAGACAGGAACCCAGGAACAGATTTTCTTTTCCTATTATTTCCAGTATTTTTTTTTTTCATTTTTTAAGAAGAGAGAAATTCAAAGTTACAATATTGACTAACATCTTCCCACTCAGCAAGGTAACTGGTGTGAAAGAACAAGCCATCTTATCTTGCCCTTTTAGTGCACAAGGTCTCTTAGCACACAAGTAGAGCATTTTATGCAGGCATTTTACAACTAAAGTTAAAACTGTTATTTGTAGAAGAATCCATTCATATGCCCCTAACACTTCAAGAAAATGCAGCAGTAACACTGAGCTTTCTACAAAGCCATTTGACTTCAGTTACAGGAAAAGCACGTGTGAGTCCATTCGGCAAAACTACAGGGAGGCCCAGAGAAGTGAAATCACAGAGCTCTGTGAGAACGCCCCACTGCTTGGAAACCCGTATCTCTGATTAATTAAAATGTCACTGTTAGCTGATTTGCTCCCAAAGATACTTTCTCAGATAGATAAACATTTCTGTTTCACTTTACTTACAGCCTCAATATCTAACTAGTATGAAGACAAGATCTACAAAACCTGGACATAAACACAGAGGAAAAAATGTCCCAAATTAAACCCAGAAAGAGTCGCTGATCCACACATATCCGCTTGCCTGGGTCCCCACAGCGGAAAAGGCCACCCTGGCTGGACTAGATACAATGAAGAGTAGCTAGTCCCTGCTGCGGGAGGAGGAAGTGTGGACCTGTGGGTGCTGTCCCCCCGTTAGAGCGCACACAGAGTGGAAACTTTCTTTAAAAACCAGAATTCTAAGCCCAATTCTATTTGCCACAGTCATAAAATTGCCACCTAGCATCCAATGAAATGCAATGGTTTTTTACATAAGAAAATTAATAATGAATCTATGTTCACATTTTAAAACTATGCTCATAGGATGCAGAATGTGGATTACGAAAAATTCGATTCCTTCAATCACCGCTTTCAGGCCTGTGGGCATTCACCCCGCTCTCCCTGGCTTCCAGCAGGCTTTTCAGGGGGGAGCTAGAGCAGGACCAATTTGACCCCAGAGGGCCAAAGGGAAGGGTGAGTGTGTCAGTTAAGCGACAGTGATGGCCACGACCCCTCACGACGATGCAGAACGACGTCCTTGATCGCCTGCACTCGTGCTGCAGTTGGATGGCACCATAGGAAACCGACAGAGTTTGACTCTATCCCGTGCCGGGCAGCGTGCTCAGGGCTGGCTTCCCTGGACCCAGGTCTGGACCCCACAGGCCACAGGCTAGATCTGAGGGGAACAGCGGTGCCGGCCCAAGCGGGCTTCCTGGACAGACAAGTGAAGTCCCTGGGAAAAGCCTGGGTGTGGGGGTCACCAGTAAAACCCCTCAGCCTCTTCATCTGTCCAGCATCTATGTCCTGGCCTGAAATCTCATGCTCGACCCAGTCCCTCAGCACGGGACGCTTCGCGGGGAACACGGAGACACCTGGCTTAGATGAGCAATGTGATCCATTTCCCAGCTTTTAAGAAGTATTCGTTTTTAGCAAATTGCATTTCTTTTACAAAAGTCCCGCCTGCTCTTAATTAATGTGAAAATTCTTTAAATTCAGGCAAACATAACACAATTTTATTGTGGAGCGGGAACACACTCCATGTGGAAAAAGTACAAGAAATTTCCAAAGCGTTTCTTTCAAAGGTAATTAACCACCTTATCTTTGAGGACCTGAGATAATTAGCGGTTGGCTGTAATTTAATGAGGTTAAATTCACCCGAGTTCTTGCACTGATCTCTTTGGATATCACTTTGATTTTTCTGCCCGGACACAAAACTCAGAGCAAGAGAAGGGAAAGGTCACTTTTGCAGGCCTCAGGGGGTCGATGGCTCTCTCTGGGTTCCCTTAAAAGCTCCAGAGCACATTTCAGAGTGGCTCTGAAGTGAGCTCACAAAAGGTCAATTCCTCATTTTCATTTCTCCTAAAGATTCTAAACTCGACATTTTCCCATCAGGTCCGGAGAGCTATCTTTTGTAGAAAGTTATTTGCTCTAAATTTGCCAGTGAAAATGTGAGGTAAAACAACAACTTTTTTTTTTTAAATCAAAAACTGGCCACCCAGTATTTGTAAGTAGACTCCCCCCCACCCCAGCCCTGGCAACAGACTCCAATTCAGATCTGCCAGGCATGGTGGTGGAGACCTACAGACCAAGCGCTCTGAGAGGCTGAGGCAGGAAGGTCACGAGTTCAAGTTCAGCCTGGGCACTATAGGAACTTAGTGAGACCCTGTCCCCAAATAAGAAATGTTTAAAAAGGTGTAGGGTCACAGCTCAGTTGAAAGGCCCTGGCTTGAATCCTCCTCTTTATGGGGTGGGGCTTCTAATCTAAACCATATGGTTCACTTTAAACAGTTTAAAACTAACAGAAAGTGGCATAAAGTGTAAATGCCTGTGATCTCAAAACTAGAGCACAGATATTGCAGTATATAGAAGGCCTTCCGAAAACACCTGAATTGTATCAATTGTCCAAAAACCCTACCTATGACAAAAATGAACTGAGGAAGAGAGAGAGAAAGAAAAGAAGAGCAAAGCAAACCAGCCAGCCAGACAGACAGACAGCCAGGACGGGCTGCGACCCTCACCAGGCTCCCTGCTGCCCTTCACCAGAACCATCTGCTCGTTACACCAAGTTCTGGGGAAAGATGGCAGGAACCGGGCCACGGTGAGCTGCTTGCTGAAGAAAAATGAACCGCTGCACACTTGAGTGAGAAAGTCTGAAGAGAGCCTTTTTGCACTAATTAGGACTCATTTCAAGACATTTGTTTATCCACGGCTCTGCGCCACCAGCCCCTGGGAGGTGCAGCAGGGCTCACTCCAAAAGCAGAAGGTACAGACCCAGCTAAGGATGCTCTGTGTCACCCCAAGACAGCTGGCCAGGCTGCAGCACCAGAGAGGCACTCTGGGTGCAGGCCAGCACGGTAGGAGCACCACGGAGGACAGGGACAGACCCCAGGCCGCTCCCACCACACGGGCACAGTGTGAGGCTCATGGCACAACCACCCCGCGTGGGCCCCAAGGCCAAGCGAGGCTGCCTCTGCCTCATGTGTCAGGCCCCGGCCCCTCAGCCACTCCGGGTCCCTCTGTGAACAACGCACCTGCGAGTGACCCTGTTGGCCGTGCGGTGGGGCGTGGGCTCCCGTCCTGCTCCTCAGGGGTCCCACTGCCGTCTTCAGCCTTCCCCAGGGCGCAGAGGAAGGTGGGCCCCGGCGTAGCTCCGTGTATGCAAAGAAGGAGGGAAGCTTGTTTTCTCTCAGGAAAACACACACAGGAAGGGAGTCTGCTTCCTGTCTCAACCAAGGCGAGTTCAGAAATTATCTGGACCTCTGATTTGTCAGGCTGGTCTTGGAGAGGGGAGCTGGTTAGCCCTCCCCAAGAGGCAGAGGAAAAACCGGCCCAGGCATGGAGAGAAAGAACCGGGTCTCCACACCTGGGCCCTGGGGTTTCCAGCGCTGTTTACAGTTTCCCACCAGGTGCTTGGCTGAGGCATCCACCTATTTATCAGAGTCAGACAGGAGAAACAGGGAAACGTCAGCTGACACATGTCGCCAGGGACCTACAGATGGGACCTCAGTCTCCCTTCCTGTGCTCCCTTAGGAATAACCCCCAGGATCCCCCAAATAGGCACAGGTACCCGCTTCTCTGCGGGGAAACTTCCTGCGGGGAAGCTTCTCTCACGTGTAACGCGCATTGTCTCATCAGGTCTTAGCCCTGTCTGCTAGGATACCCCCAAGCCTGCAGCAGCCGAGCTGAACGAGAGCAAAGCCACGGCACTGAAAATCTAGGCTCGAGGACACGGACGGTAGGCGACAGAGAGGGAGTCGGAGGCACAGGGCCTTTTGAAACCACACGAGGAAGCCTCAACCCCCAACACAGGACACAAGGCAGCATTAGCCACAGCCACGGGTGCCGCGGCTTTGCTGCTGTTGCTGTATTTTGAGTTGGGGCACCCTAAGCAGCCCCCTCCTCCCTGGCTGGATTTTAAGAACATGGGTGCACGGGGGCGGGATTAACAGTCTGCAACTCAACCAGATATGCAAACTCGAACCATCCCTTAGAGATGTGAAATGGAGTCCATGTGGGTCCTCTGGTGCCCCTGGGGGTGGGTCACTTGTTCCTCTCAGGGCTCACATCGTCCCCGTGAAGGGGTGTCTACACTGCACACAGGAAATGGAAGTGCTCTGACGGCACTGCAGCGGGCAGGCGCGGCAGCAGCTCTGGCTGGAAGCCGACACCATGGCGTCCCCAAAACACCTGTCAGATGTAGAAACAAGGCGGCAGAAGCTGGGGGGGGGGTCCCGGCGAACCCCACCAGCTCCGGGTCTGCTCTGTGCATGGGTGCACTTCCATAAACCTCCCTTAGCCTGGGACAAGAACCCATGCTCATTTCGCAGAGCAATTCTCTCTTGATTCCAAAGACTCAAGAGGGAAACGGTAACACCTACGGTTACCCTGAGGGCTGCATTATGTCATTTGAAGACGAAAAATTAGGCAAACACAGTACTCACATCACTCATGCCCAAACTTACACCTGTAACTAGTACAGCAATCCCTTTTGTTGTAGTAAGAGATAAAAAAAATAAAAGAGGGGGCTTTATTACTCAGGTCGGGTTTGCTGGATGTTAAAACTGCTCCATGCTGCTTTCCTCTCTGTCCTGTGGCTCGCTGGCTGCATGTCCTGTGTGCGTACACATGCCAGGTCTTGATTTCCCAGCTACATCAAGGCAGGTAAACTTTAAAATACAGGCTCTTCTCAAAGGCGTGGTGCTTATATTGACATATGCTACTCCACTAACCAAACGTGAGTCACGCACCTCCAAATCAAGGGGGAAATAAATTCCTCAACCAGAGAACCACCATGCCTACACAGACAGAGCCTCTGGTCAAGGGAAGAAAATGTGGCCTAAGGTCCTGCAGGGCTCCACGGGTATTGGCCAATACACTCACTGTGATCTTACTATTTCAGCAAAGGAGATGGCTCAGAGCGAGGCGGTTTACTTTCTCTTTAGCAGATCACACACAAACTTCTCCAGAGTGCAGTGCACACAGCCAGTTTCACACACAGCCCGAGGCCTCCTGAGAGGTCGTGGTGATGGCTACAACTCCGACACCCTGAATCTGGGAGTGAAGTGGTTTTTCCAGCTGTAGCAATTCTCAGTAAGTCACAGTCCGATCAAACAAGCAGCCGGGAGGCTGAGCCCCAGACCTCAGCTCCCACCACGACACAAATGGAGAAGAAAACGGCATGGAACACAGCGAGGTGTTTTGCTCGCTCACTCGTAAAAAGGGTATGACCGACCGTGTATATTCCCAGTGAAACCTGCAATGGTACACCTTCCACCAAACCCCATGGCATGGGTTTTTCAACGTGACACCGTCACTTGTATGGATGATGATGAGTACTAGTTACTTCTGTAATATCCTCTGCACAGTACGAGACACCAAGGTAACCTGGGGAACCTTCCTGTCAGGAACATTTATCCCTGTTTAAACTTTTAAGCCACAGCCCAAGTAATCCGATTTGTCATTGGAACAAGTCTGATGCAGGCGAATATAAATAACAGAGTGTTAGTTTTAAAATTCCCAGGTAAGAGATGAACCCAGTTACTCTCATCCACCAAATATCTCCCAACAAAGAAAATCAAGAAGACCTGGGCATTTCTCTCCTCCCCTTCCAGCTCAGAACCAAAATGAACCAACCTTTAAAATCATCTGACTTTCTATAAAAGTCAAAATCTTAACCATATTTTTTTTTCTGATTTCCATAAAATTTCCTCTTTTGATCGAAGTTGATGAGAGTAGTAAGGTCCTATTTCTCCATATTTCTCCATTTTGTCTCCGGTAATTTAAAACAAGTTACCCCAAAACTGAAAGGCACCTCAGCAGGGAGGGAAAGCGTTCGCGGGTGGGTCCCGGACAAAGCTCGCATTAAATTCCTCGGGGCTGGGCTGCAGCCCCGGAGAGGGGCGACTGCACTTGAAAACTGTCTGGGCCGAGCGCTCCGAGGGTGCTGCGGGCAGAGGAGAATCTGTGTCTCTGAGTTAGAAGGCTCAGGGGATCCCTGAGAGGTCACCAGGGCACTGTGAATCTACATTTCAAGGGATCTGCAAGCCGGTCCCCTCTCCTTGCCCAGGTTTTTGCCTAGTGGCTCTCAGGACCCAAGCGCCCAACAGGCGGCGAGGAAAACACTCGCTAAGTTTTCAAAACCGGGGCGATTCCTGTTTCACGGAACGCGACTCGGGCTCCACCTCAGAAGGAAAGTCCTGACTTCTGGGGTCTCGCCGTCCCGGAATCTAAATGTGCCAAGGTGACCCGCGGCGGGGCACCCTCCCCGCGGTCCCAGCCCCAGGCGGCAGCGGCCACCGAAGCCAGCGCGTCCCCTGCGTGCTCCAGGCACGGGGACAGCGCACCTCACCGCCCGCCTTCCTTCCCCTGCTGCTCCTCAAAATTAAAAAGAAAAGACAGAAAAAGTCCATCCGTGACCCCAAGTTTTCCTGCTGAAATTGAATCCGAAATCACTCACATGGACTCGCTCGTCGCGCTCTGCGGGCCGAGACGGATCCTCGGGGCGCAGCGCGGCCGGGGCGCCGAGCTCGGGAGCCCGCGGGTGCCGCCGGGCCGGGCGCCGTCGCCGGGTCTCCGCAGGCCGGGGCGCGGGCACCTGTCAGCGCGCCCCGCGAGCTGGGCGGCGGGCTGCTCCCGGCTCCCTTTCACAATGACTTCCTGAAGTTGCTGCGCGCTTTGTTCCCCATTTCCCCGCCGCGCGCCCGCCCCCCGCCGGCTCCGACCCGGCGTCGCGCTCCCGGCCGCCCCGGCCCCGCGCGCGCAGCGCCACCCGCGGCAGCGCCTCTGTCCCCGCGCGCCCCAAAAACTTCGCGGGTGCCGGTGCCCGGCCTGCAGCGCGCGCGGCTCGGCCGCCCCGGGACGCGAACTGGGCACCAGGACGCGCAGGGCGCGCGTCCGTCCGTCCGTCCGTCCGTCCCGTCCCCGTCCCAGCCACGCCGCGGGCCCGCTCGCCCGGCTGCAACTCCGGGACGCGCGCAAACTTTGCGCCCGGGGCGGCGGGTGCCGTATCTGCCGGGGCCGCCGCCCGCCTCACCCCGCTTGCCCGCGCGGGGCCCTAGCCGCGCGCCGCCGCCTCCCCCGCGCGCCCCGCGTCGCCGCGCCTCCTCGCGCCAGCGCCGCATCGCCCCGGGCCACCCCGCTTGGCCGCGACGCTGCGGGACCCGCGTGTGACCCGTGGGGCGCAGCGAGTGAGGACGGCGGGCGGGGGCGGGGAGGCGCACCACCGCGCGCCCCGCGGGATCCCGGGGACTCGGACTCTGGGAAAAGATTTCCCCTGGTGTCTGGCAGTGCCCGCCGCGTGGCCAGCTCACGCGCGGGACCGAGACCCTTGTCACTAGCAGGCTCGGGACCCACGGCACCGGTGCCCACCCAAGAGCGGGAAGGGAGACTCCGCAGCGTGGAAAGTGCGCTGTCTTTTGCCAGACAACCAATGGAATACCGCTTGGCTCTCCCCTCCCACCCTCGGCACAAGTCCTCATGGGCCCCTCGGGCCTGGCCGTGTGCACGCGTGGGGGAGCGAGGCGGCGAGGGCAGCTCTTGGGGCCCCTGTAAGACTTCTTGGGGCGCAGGGACACAGGGAGCTCATGAGCTGCTCAGATAGCCATCTCCGAAGACCCCAGGGTTCTGATGCTCAGTCCAGCAACAGCGTGGGCACACTGAAGTCAACAGTCAAGGTGGTGCGGCCACCTGGTCCCCACGGGCCCGGACGGTAGGGGAGGGCACGGAGATGTCCTGTGCGAGGCCCAAAATAAGGACCAGAGCAGCCCTGCGAGGAGGACAGTCACGTGGAAAAGGGTGCTGGTGTCAAAGGCAGGCAGTGTGGGCAACAGGAACAGGTGGAAAGTGCCACTTGGGGCTCTTGAGTGGCCGAGGACAGAGCCATCCAGCACAGCTGCATCCCGGCCCATGAACCCCAGTGTCCTGCATTCCCTCTGCTACCAAGTCCCTTCTACCCACAGGGACCCAGCTGATACTTAGACACTTTTTCCTGGACCACCCAGGCAGCACCTGTGTCCTGTTCACCTGGGCAGACGGCCTGCTCCACTCAAGCCAACTGACCGCCTCTGCCAAAGCCAGAGGAGGCCGGGCCAGCCAGAGGCCGGTTCCCAGTCCCTTCTCCACTCTGTGGCTTGGGCTCCTGAGCGTACATGCCTGCAGGAGCCCACCTCGCCAAGCCCGGTGATCCTCAGCATTCAGCAAGGCAGGAGGCACGAGGCCAACAACACAGCTGGGAAGGGGCTTGCAGCATCCCGGGTTCGTGGGTGCAGAGGTCCCCTGAGCCTCGGGGTGTCTCTGTGGGGGTGTGGGTCCACCCCCAAAGGGCTCAAGCAAGGTCTCCCACCAGAGTGTGATGTCGTCCTAGGTCATGGAGCTCTCCCAGCTGTTTCTCCTGAATTGGTTTCCTGCTTCTGATTTGGTGGCTGTAATGTCCTTTCTCGTGCAGCTAATGGTCAGTTGGGGTCCTAGGGGGAAGTGCTTGCCCTGTGCCTGGCAGTGTAGGGCAGGGGGCAGCATGCTGGGGTCTCCAGTTCCACCTCTTCTCTCCCCTGCTTCCGAGCAGCTGGACTTGCAGAGACTCGAGCTGCAGCCCGGATTCTGAGGATGCCAGCAGCCCAGAGAGATCCCCTAAAGCTGGACTGCACCAAGAAAAGAACCTCGGGACAGAAAATGTGTTGGGAGTAGCAACGAATGGGATCCTTTTAACAATACCAGGTCTACAGCGATTTTGTTTTGTTTGTAAATTAATTATACGGACTGCCATTGTCAGAATGTTAAAATGCATAGTGTTAAAATATAGTTTAATTTATTCGGGTGTACTTGCTAAGTTACCAAATCTTTTGAAAGCACAGTTTCAAAAATACATAAATAAAGACCACCGGAAGAATTATTCAGAGATTCCTTACTAAGCAGCACTGGAAGAGAAGTTAAAGAAGGGTGAGCTTTGGAAAGTAGGGTGACTGAGGTGCTAGGAGAGGTCGACAGTTTTGTTTCAGTGAATAATTTGACTTCTTCCAGCTTAACTTTCTCAGCAGCAGACATTTCTCTTTCAAAAGGGTATTGATGGAATTAGGAGAAACTGAGTGAAAGCAGCCATTCTTGTAAGCATAGTTTGCTTCAATTTTAAAAAATCTGTTAAGCAGCAGTGACATTTCTCATTTCTCCTTCAACGATTAGGACCCAGCAAGAATGTTTTCAAATAACAGGAATTTTTTTTTTGCTGTTGTTTAAAAATAGTCAGGTATAATGATGCTCACTTGTAAGACCAGCACTCTGGGAGGCTGAGGCAGGAGAATGGTAAGTTTGGGCCCAACACAGGAAACTTAGTGATTTAATGCGATTCTATCTCAGAATAAAAAATAAAAAGGGGGTGTAGCTCATTGGGAAGGTGTAGGTTTGATAATCGGTGTGTATATTTTAAAAAGCTGGTTATCTTTCTCTAATGTTAACCTCAGACAGCCTGGGTAGTTCTGTCCGGAAAGTCACATGGGCACGAAAAGGAAGCCAGGATGAGGGTGAAACTGTGGCCGCACAAACTGTCCCTTCCGTTTCTTTTTCCCAGTTTTCCTGCATGCCAGCTTCTGCTTCTGCCAGCTGCTGGCTCAGGCAAGGTCCTGGCCCCCTTTTCTTGGGCCAGGTTTGTGTGGGAGTTGGTTTGTGTGGGCACCAGCTCTCCCCCACCGCTGGCTCCCCAGATCCAGGGCACTGGGGAGGCGGGGCTCCCCCGGGCAGTGCCTGCCTGGGAAGGGCAATCCTGGGCCCTCAGCCTGCAGTCTGGGGCTCCTAGTTCAGCAAGGCACAGAAATTCACGCTGGCTGCTGGCCTTTCCCATCCAGACCTGACCACACAGCGGTGCTCTGCCACAGCTGACCCCCAAGCTCTTCCCGCTTCTGCAGAGCTCGCTCTCTTTATTCCCGTCGGTCTTTGTATGAAAAATGTACCTCAGTTTCCAAAAGCAGTGAATTTTTATCAGGGTCTTTGGCTTAGAAGAGGTCAGAAGGCCAACTGTGTCAGATCCCGTGACTTGGTGGAGAGGGATTTGCTCGGAAGACTTTCTTGGGAGCATTGGGAATGTTTGGGTTTGTGCCCAGGAGAAGGACTGAGACTCTGTATCTGATGGTGTGAAGGCTTCTGGGAGGAGCACGCTCTCGCCCATTTGTCCGCCAGCCAGGCCACTCACCCACCACTCTCTCCGTCAGTGGAGGCGGTCGTGTCTGACACACTGAGCGTCACGGGAAAGCTGCACGTGGCCTTGTCCCTTACAGGACTCAAGGTCCAGAGGCGTAAGGGACGCGACTGCCGTGGTGCAAAAGGTACCCTGAGGAATCTGACACAAGCCCTTTGGAGCACGGAGGAGCCAGCGACTGTGGAGCTGGGAAGCTGCGGGGGAGGAGGGGAGGAGAGAACATGGTGTCAGGAGGTGCTTTCTCCTGCGCCCGCCCGGGGAATGCCTAGGGTGACCCCTCCAGCAGTCCCGCTAGCTGAGGGCATTTCCCAGCTTTCCCCACCATGCAGTGAGGCGGGATTCCTGCTCACGTTGTTCTCAGTGCTGGACCTTGGAGAGGGCGACTCACCCGGGCCCCACAGCAAGCCGGGAGCCTGGGGGTGGGGGTGGGGGGCATGTTGGAGACAAGCTTTTGGATCCGTTCTCTGTGAGTAGCTAGTATTCTCCACGGCTCAGTTTCTTGTTCTGGAAAATGGGAATGGGTATGGGAAATGAGTATTGTTTACTAGATGGGCAGTAATGCCCTCCTCAGAAATTAGGTAATGTGAAGCATCTTCCCACATACTAAGCACACTGCTCGGTGCTCTGAGGAATCCTGTTTCTGGGTGGCTGGACCAGGATGCCCATCCTGAGCTGTTCTTTTAACCACAGTGCTACCCTCGGTTCTCAAATTGCCTTTCAAGCCATCATGGTTTCTCGTCGTCTGCCCTGGTCTCTCTTCCTTGCTGGACCCACACTGCCTCTCCCTTTCCTAGGTGAGAATGGAAATTTCTCAAGCACCCACCTCCTTTATTCCCACCCCCCACTGTTGGAAAGCTTTTTCTTTTTGTCTTTTTAAAAAATTGAATAAAACAAAACAGAACAAAGCAAATCAGAACAGAACAATGCAAGCAACACAGGACTTCAAAGCAAGACAACAGGAAATTGGCAGTTTTACATTTTTTAGCTCCCCCGAGGGCCAAGTGTTCAAGCTGGGTAGTACTGGCCGTGGTAAAGATTGCCAATGGGCATGTCCAGGACACATTAAGTTTCCTGAAGAGCCCACAGAAATTTAGGCCAGTTGTTTCTGTGCTATTACAGCAAATCCTCCCTTTCGGTGTTAGCAGATATTTCTCGTGCTGTCTTTGAGGAAAGCAGGATGATTTGGGAGAAGAGCTTGAGTCGTGGGTGCTACCGGAGAGAGGAGCCCTGGAAGTCCCCGTTTTTCTCCCTGCCCCTTATGAAAGGATGCGATGCGTGTAGCAGGGAGAACCAGCAGGGAGAACAAAAACTGCTTCATGAGGTGATGTAGGGTGAGAGGAGCACGGAGCATGAATCCCCCAGCTAACAGCACCCACATCCTCTCCTCTCCTTTGCTCAGAGGTGCGGGCAGAGATTCTGCGCTGTGGAAAGGCGCTTGTTCCCAGCTTCTCAGGTGGGGCTGACCTGGGCTGGGTTAGCAAAGAGCGCATTCCTCTCTCAGAGACTGACTAGGAACGGTGCTTTCCATGAAGTTCAAGCAAAGTCTGACCAGCCCTGAGAGCAGCAGCCGAGCACCAAGCTAGGGCTGGGCTTCAAAGGAGTGGGCTCCAAACCTGCAGGCATCGCGGGGCCTGTTTTGTGGAAGACAATTTTTGGCAGACCCGGGTGGGAACTGGGGATGATGGTGGTCTGGGGTGATTCAGAGGGGTCACAGCCTAGATCCCTTGCATGCATAGGGGTACAGGAGGGTCTCTACTTCCATGAGGATTTAATGAGCTGCGTGTCGGTCAGGCTTTGGAGCTCAGGCAGAAAGCCAGGGATGCAGAGGGCCGGACTCACAAATGGCCCACCCATTTGTCCTCTGCTCACTGGGCCCAGCTCGGAGTGCTATCAGCCCACAGCCAGGGGAATCAGTACCCTCGATTTAAAGGGCACCCAAAACACCTTCCTCAGATGTTTGCTTTGACCCTGAAGCTGTCAGTGCGGTGAACCTTCAGGAGTCTCCCAGGCCTGGTTCTTCTGTGTCTTTAGCGATTCCTTCTAGGTCTCCTTTCCCAAATGCTGGAGCTCCCCAGGGCAGCCCTGGACAGGCCTCACTCCACGGTCAGGGCCTGGGGGCCTCTGCAGAGTCAGTTTTCAGGATCCTCGGTACACCTGCGGTTCCTGCTGCCTTCTCAGTGCATGGCTCTAACGCTGTCTCACCTGCGCCAGGCCCCAGCTGCATCCGTGATCGTCCCTCTGGCGCGGAGGTTCAGCCTCCCTCTTCTCCTTGAACAGCACCTGGGCACTGCAGCGGGCAGAGCTCGGAGCCGCTCTGAGGCTGGATTTGCACCTGCCACCCACGCTGCAGAGAGCACCGTGACTCAGCCTACAGCGGTGCCCATAGCCCCATCTCCTCTCTTTCCCTGGCAATGCTTTTATTTTCCTTTTGGGGGGCTGGAGAGCACCCCGAGGCCTGCAGGCATGCACGCTAGGCAAGCGCACTGCCTCTGCCTCTCCTGCTCTCCTGGCCTCCACAGACAGGCTGAGCACAGATCACTGCTGTCTCCAAGTGGCAGTGATTCTGTCCCTCGCTGGCCATCTCCGGCCGCTTTGTCCTGGCTCGCATCCCTGAGACACTCTCGCCTCGCCTGCCTCCTGCCTTTGGGCTTCCTGTTCCCCCTTCCAGAAGGTTCTTCCCTGGATATCAGCAGCCAGAGGCCTGCACTGTCCAGAGCTTGCTCCCCACCATACCTGCTTTGCCTCCGAGACTTCCCTCGCTTCCCTTTTCCTCTGTTCCTTATGGTACTTGGACTTCCTCGCCTGCTCGCTGCTTAACAGCTATTGTGTGTGTTCACGTGAGTGGAGGGTTTCTTTTTGTCCATTTTGTTTCCCCATTCATCACACAGCGTCCAGAACAATCAACAGATATTTCTATTTAATGGCCTGACTTGGCAGGGCTTATCTGATTTTCAAAAGCAAGAGACACATTGTGTTTAAATAGCACGGCAAGGACTTGCCTATTTATTTTCCAGTGTGCATAGGAGTTGTGTTTTCCTAGTGCTGTGGCTGGAAGGACAGCTGTCTCTTCCCACCTTTCTGTTCTCCCCGGGGCTCCGGGATCTTGTAGATGGCAGTTCTTCTTCTTGACATATTAATGTTCTCTCAGTGGTAAAGGATTCAGCAAAGAATGTTTCGAACATCTTTTCTTCTGAGTCCACACAAAAGTTACCACTTAATTTGTGCTATCTGGATTTATGCATTATCCTCTTCATTTTTTTGTTTATTTTCCCAAAAAAGAAACAAAGTATAATTTAAAAATATACCTGCTACGGTGTCAAACCCAATTTCTCCTACTTCTGGTTTTATCAGACAAGTATCCTAAGTGATTCAATAAACTCTTGTTTCTATAGAAAGAATATAGATCATAATTTAGTGAGGCAGCAAAGGGTTTTCCCTAAGTTGGTGACTCAGAAATTATTTACAGGCATCATGCATTCCGTGCTATGCACAGTCCAAAGCAATGTGTTCTTTTAATGTTTACTTGTGATATTCTTATTACTTACAGGTAGGTTTTCTAATGAAGAATTCATTTCTGTGATATGCACCTCAGAAACTGGTAACTTTATTTCCACTTCAGAGCTCAAATTCACAATTTTCTTTAGCTTACACAGTGTTTTGCAATTAAGCTGGAGGGTTGACTTCTCATTAGAATATCCCTTTATTTCCTATGATTTATCTGGTAAACATTTTCCACAGGGCCGGGTGTTTCTGATACAGCTGTACTGAATGACCCCACATTTTGGCAGAAGGGGGCATCTTGATTTACAGGTGATAGCAGAGGCTACCATTGAGAAGGAGATGGAGATGATGCAGAGCTAAGGTTCCGCCTTGGGTAGGAACTGAGGATCGGGGATGTGTACAGATTCAGGAGACAGCTGATTGCACTTGAGGGCACATCCCATGGCCCTTGGAAGGTAAGAAGCCAAGGGCGGGGCAGAACCAACGTGTCTGACTCTGTCCCTTAAGCTGAAGCATGTGTCTATGGGTTACCCAATGGTCAGAGTCTATATACTGTTTCAGTCACCTTACAATGAGATTGCTCATTATGGTGGGACACAGGTCAGCTCCAACTTTCTCCTACTTCTCTGGGGGGCCTGTGAGCCCTCCTCACCCCGCTGGGAAGGGCAGCTGTTGGCTCTTTGGGTTCCAATGCCATTAAGCCCATCAGACATAGAGAGTTGTACCAAATGATTGATGTCATTTGAGCTGGACGACCTGATGGATCTGAGTTCTCACAGCAAATCCAACTGCAGTGGTCGATAATCATACACTTAGCCGGAACTCTCCTCCACAGGTGTTTAATCTCCACCACGGAGCGTGCTGGACCGTGTCTCCCATGCATATTTCTTCTCGCTCCTGGAGCTCCCGTTGACTTCTCTGAAAGCTCCTGCACCCCAGGCAGCAGCATGGCAGCACACACAGCACTCGAAGGATGATTTATGTTTGCAGGGCTTTTGAGGGAATCAGCAAAACACACTCATGCATCGTCTCCTCCCCAGAAAGCTGAGACATGTGATTCTGACATCATGGACGAGGAAACTGAGATAAAAGAGCCTCCCAAAGCGGGGACACTTTTTTTTGTCTTAGAAAAAGGCAATAGAGCTGCTTCCGAATGATCCCAGACTTAAGTTTGATGAGTGATCTTCTCAGATGATGTTGAGTGTGTTACTTATTGGGCAGAAACAGAATCAAGTCGAGGCGCTGGTGCTGGTGCTGGTGGGAAATGCCCCCCCCCCACTCCTCTGGGGTGAGTTCACTTTATTCTCTGAATGATATTATCTTTTAGTTGAGCTGGTTGACGTAGGGAGGCAGATGAGACCAATGTGGTGCCCTGCTTCTCCCTGGTCAAGGTAGGCAAAGGGCTTCACGTTCCTCACCATGGCGCTGCCTCACCGTGACCTCTGCCCCTCTCAAGAGGAGCCAGCGGTGCCCGAGGAAGGCTCCACTGCTTGCCTCGCTTCTTTGCTCCACTCGGGATCGCTTTGCAGGAGAACGATTTCCCAGGTATAATAAATTTAGGAGCCTCCCACAGTGGAACTGACAGCAGAGGCGAAATCTGTCAGCCCGCCTCCCCCCGCGGTGGGAAGCTTCTGGAGGATTCCCAGCAGTGCATTAGGCAACTCTGTTGTGCGCAATGGGAGGCTTCACGTCTTCCATTAACCAATTCTCAGACAGAAGACCAGTGTCTTCAGTTCCCATGTTGTTGAAGTGCTTTACATAGACTGTAACCCAGTTGCTAAATTGCTTGAATTTGTTAAATGTACAAAAGGGCCTACTCCCCAATGATGGAGTGAAAGTAGGTGTTTGATGAAGCAGAGAGCTAGCTGGGCTCCCCACCCCCCGCCCTGGCTGTGTGAAGGGGGTGTGTTTGAAACTCTGCACTCAGTTCATGCCTTTCAGAAGGGGAGGGAAGAGGGTATTTAACAAGGTTAATAATGACAGAGAGAGGAATTGACACCACAAAAGAAAAAGAATCATTCTAGCATTTTGTGACAGTTCAAAGACAGATGTCGTTGGCTAAGTGAGAATCTCGTAGACTTGGGGGTAATATACACCTTCTATGCATATGGATTAGTGAAAGCAGACTGTCAAGTTGGGGAGCATAAGATTGTCAAATAGGAGACAGAGCTGCAGAAAGCCTGGAGAACCACTTACTATTTCTTTCTCCCCTTAAAAACCCAACCCTGTTGTCCTCACAGACAAAAGACCAACTACTTGAAGGGCAGAGTCAGGCCGTAGGTGGGATGGACCAGAGCTTGGTATGGGGCCTCCCAAGGACACCGAGGTTTAGGTTCGATTCTCCCTTGAAGTCCACTTTTCTCTTAGCCCCGTTTCACCGCCGCCTTTGTTTAAGGAGGCGTTAGCTCGTTCGTTGGAGCCATGTGTGACCCCGCCGTCTCGATGTCTGCCGTGAGCCAACTCAGAATTGCCACTGCTAATGACCTCCAGTTCAGGACGTCCATCTGAAGTCCCCTGGAATCAGTGTCCACCCTCCTGAGTTGATTTTTAGGGTCTGACACAGCACGAGATGCTTTGGGGCGGCCACTCTGGCCTTCTGTGTGAAGGCGGAAGCCTGGGCAGGTGGAGAGCGCCCCCAGCAGTGGCGCTGTCCTGTGGTGTGGTGGATGGAAATCAGAAGACTGTCCTGGGCAATGATTCTCCTTCTAGGCTCAAGAAGACCACTCGGGTCACCCCCCTTGGCTTCGGCGTCCCCATTCATAGGACGGCAGTGGTCCTTGTGACCGCCTCACTGGGATTCCACAGCTGAGCTCAGCCTTGCTGAGGTGTTGCCACGAGGCTGGCAGAGAGCTGAAGGGGGCACTGGAGGGGGAGCTTTGCTAGCGCTCACCCGCGTGTCACTGGGGGGCCCTACCTCTGTGCTTCTACACTGCCTGCCCCAATGGGGGTCAGGCTCCCAGGGCAAACTAAGCCTGAATGAGCCCAAACTCATTACCCTCACACACACACAGCCGCAACCACTGATGCTGTCACTTCTCAGCCCACCGGGCAGAACCCCTGTGGCTAGGCCTGCTTGATGTGACTTCAGGGCCGGGTGAGTAGTGCAGAAGAGTCCCCAATTCTCCTAACCTGCAGCATCAGCAGGACACCAGCATCCGGCTGACCTTTATCTGTGCAGTGTTGTCACAGAGGAGTTTTACATGTCTGGCTAGCGGCATGGTTTTCCTGGGAAAGTCCTCCTGAGCAAAAGGACAGGCACCTGGTGCAGACTGGCATTCTGGGAAGGCTGCTGCTGCGACACAGGCAGAGGGAGATTTAATGAAGATGAGTTAATGAGGACTAAAATAAGTGTATTGATCTGGGGGAAATCCTGAACGCTGCTGTGAGCTGGGCCATTTTGGTCAATGGGAAATACTTTGGGGAAAACCCATAACTTCCCCAGATGCCTATGTAAATGCCTGCACCATGGAAAATGAGCAGGATGAGCTTGCGATCTCAGTGGGCGCCCCCAGTTTCACTGGATATGGGTGGTGGGAAAGTGAGAATTACAGCTGACTTTGGGTTCAAAGCCTATCCGCGTCCAATGTTCAAAACCCGTATGTGAAGAATTGGGGGAAAACTGCTGAATAAGAAAAAAAAAGCGGTGAGGAGGGAGAATCATAAATATTATAGAAATCTGTTCAAGCACCTTTGAAAAATAAATGAGTGGAATTGGTTCTGATTAAATTCTCCAGGAAGAGGGCCAGAAAAGAGATCATGGGAAGTGCTGAGTGATTCTGAAATGGAACTACTGTATCATCTGACAGGGTCTTAATGTATAATTTTCTTAGCATTAAAATGGCTAAGTTGGGGAAATTGTGCAGAGTTGTGTGTAAAATGTCTGTATTAAAGAAAGATACAAATGCCAGGACTTATCAGGAAATGCACTGTGCTTACAACAAGAGTAATACACTCAAAGGGCGTCTGAGAATTGTTGAAGACAGGAAATATCCCCTGTATAGTTATCTCTATTTCTGTGTCATTTAAAAAATATTTTAAAGAAGCAAGACAATTATTTAAATAAAATGATATCTTCAGATAATCTTTGCAATAAATAGGAATGAATGATTAGATTTTTAATATGTGAAGAGCTCTTACAAATTAATAAAAAAATAGCAAAAATTGGCAAAGGACTCAACTGTACAACTTACAATAGAAACACACAAGATCACTATGTGCAAAAAAAAAAGCGATGTTTACTAAAAGATAAAAGCTGGCCATTAAAATAAATCACAAGATACGACTGTTAACTCTCAGTGGCCGTGGAACCTGGAACTCAAGGGAGACCTGGCCTAGGAGGACAGCACAGCCCTGAGGTAGATCGAGCTGTAGAAAGTATGACCTTCTGCTCATGATTTCGAGGAAAGTGTGCAGAGACGATCGATTCCTGATACAAGGAGATCTGTGTGTGCGTGTTAAACATTCTTCATTAGAATGAGGTTTTTAGAAAACAATTGAAAAAAACCCCTAAATGTTCACCACAGATAAGATAGAAATTGATATATTAATGCAAATGAGTGTTTTGGGGCTGTTGAAGTGCAGACGAATGTCTGTTACCAAGATGCAAAGATACCACTGTGCATACCTGGAGAGTGCACGCTGTGGGAGGTGTGTAAGCCTCCTATAGATGCTCTGTGCACACAGCCGAAGGCAGGTCCCTAAACGGTGAGCGTAACCTAAGAAGTGCTTGAGTGACCTAGACCTTCTCCTTGAAAAGGTTCTCTATTTACTGACTCTACCACGTTACTATTTCTGTGCAATCGTAATAGTCTGCACTCTAGACAAACAGAACCAAGAGACACCTGTTAGGTAGAAATTTATTATAAGGCAATCAGCTGGCTCAGGAGAACAGAGACGAACAGCCCCCAGGTTCTGCTCCCCACAGCCTGGCCACCTGGGAATCTCCGTGACACAGTTCAGAGTGTTGGCGTCCAGCAGAAGGAGACAAAGAAAGTCCCAACTCAAGCAGAGAGCCAGTGTGTGCCCACAGTTCTGTCCTTCTTTCTTCCATTGTTCTTCCAGGTCCTCAACTGATGGTGCGAAGTCCACCCATTTTTCCTGATCTCTTCCAGAAACGCTCTTGTAGACAATCCTCTGCTGTAGTGTTATCAGACATAACCACCACACTAATAATATTATCAATGAAGCTGCCTGCACTTACAAACTGTATTTGAGAGAACTTATGTGATTTTCCTCATAGAATTTAAAAAAAAAAAAAAGCTTTCGTGAAGAACCCAAATTGGGTTGAACTTGTGGAAGAAACTATTATAGGAAAACTGATTCATTTTTGAAAGAGAAAGTAGGTATATAACAAAAATTGTCTCAGAAATTCATTTAAATCAACAAGATAAATGAGTCTAAAAGTGCAGATTTTCAAAAAATTTTATTTTATGAAAAACAAAGCAAAATTGCACAATTAAATAATAAGAAAATAACGCCAGTTATTACACTGTGTATCATTATCTTCAATGTAGTTACTCAGAAGAAAAGACATAAACCAAAAAGGTTTATTGGAAAATAATCAAGACAACTCACATACATGAAGTTTGGAAAGACACATAAATATGTCGATTGAATTATAAGCATTAATATACGTGAAGGCCAAATTAAGTGAAAAGAAATGAAAAACCAGTACATCTTCCAACCAATGTGCCAAAATTAAACCCTTAAAGCACATATGGAAGTGAGAAGCACTCCCTCCCCTGACCACAAAGAAAGCTTAAAATACCAGAGAAGAGTGGCAGCCCACACCTGTAATTTCAAGCACTCTGGGAAGCTGAGGCAGGAGGGTCAAGTTCCACCTGGCCTGGTAACCTTGTGACTTATTGAGACCTTGTCTCAAAATAAGACATAAATTGAGGCTGGCCATGTAGCTGAGTGTGAAAGCCCTGGGTTCATTTTTCAGGAAACACATACATGCATACACACACACACACACACACACACACACAGAGAGAGAGAGAGAGAGAGAGAGAGAGAGAGAGATTCTTTTTGTATGATGGAAGTATCAGATTAGGAAATAAAATTGACCTTATAAAAATTTAAATCTTATTTTAAAAAATATTTACTGTCATTTTGTGAATATATATATATATATATATATATATATACACACACACACAAAGAAATATATATTTGCAAAACATATTTTGTGGACAGATGTAGTTAGATAGTAGATAGACAGAAGATAGAAGGCATATGATAGAAGCTACTGTACTCATCCCAAGGGTGCCATTTGTGAGCTGGGCACACACGCCATGTCACACAGCTAAGCATGTGTCACCCCATTTAAAGGCCAATGCTCATTAAGTAGCCACTCCATTCACCCCTGACCACAGCCCTTGGAGTTTACTAATTTATTTTCTACCCCTTTAGTCTTCTTCTTCTGTGTCTGCCTCACAAAGAAGGCCAGGCGCCCTGCGGCCTCCGTGCCTGGTTCCTTGGCTCACTGTGCTCCGGAGCTTTCCACAGGGGAAGAGTTCCTTCCCATCGCGGGGACCTGTCACATTTTCTCGATGTGCTCATTTGCGGAAGTGCAGTGCAGGGTTGTGTCTCCCTTTTGGCCAGTGAGAATACAGGGGATACAAACAGGCCTCTGCTGTTCTTGTCTAGAAATGGGACGGTTGACCGCGCGGTAATCCTGGGCCCAGCTTGTTGGGGAACCGCCAGACCTTCCCACAGCAGCCCCACCTTGTGAATTCCCACCGGCAATCCCGAGTGCTCTGATTTCTTCGTACCCCTGCCAACTCTTATCCCTTCCATTTGTTCTGAGCTGGAGCCACTCTAGCGGCGATGAGGTAATAGATCACTGTGGTTTTTATTTGCATTGCCCTAATACCTAATGACACTGAACGTCCTCATGGGTTTGTTGGCCATTTGTGGACCCTAGGGGAAATGTCTATTCCAGGGTTTGACCTTTCTAAAATCGAGCTGTTGCTTCGTTGCTGTGCGGTCGCAGCTGTTCTTTATGTGTTCCAGGTACTTTCTATCTTCTGGAGATACAACGTACAGACTTTGTATATCCCAGCGTTGAGAATCAAAGCATTCTGTGGTTGGCAAATATTTTCTCCAGTTCTGTGGGTTGTCTTTTTACTCTTTACATAGTATAACCAAAGGTTTTAGATGTGATGGAGTCCAATTTATCTATTTTTTCATACGTGAGATATGCTTTTGGTGTTATATTTTTCTTGTCAGTGTAATTGGAATTTTGGGGAATCATTATTTTTTAATAAAAGAAACCACAGTGTGTTTTATAATCAGTGATTGTCTTTTTTTTTCCCAGAAAGATTGTAATTAAAACGTTCATTTCCATTATTTATGATTTTTAAAAGTGGGTAGAACATCACGTTTGCAGTATGTGATGTGTATGCTCCTTGCTTGGACTCAGTGCACGTGTAAACACATCTTAGCCCTACTCTGGGGGCCCCCGGCTCCTGACCCTCTTCCTGCGTGAGGATGAATTATCTCCCTGTTTGCTGTTGTCTTTCGTTTTGCTCTTCTTAGTGCCTGTTCTTAATGTGTTTGACAAAAATGGGGCTTTAATGTAAAACGAAGAATAAGATAGAGATTTACCCTGGTTTTAATTTATTTTCTGAAAGAAAAACTGTGACATGAAAGCGGGGGGGGGGGGGACACACTGAGTACCAGGCGCTTGTGACTATCTGTATCTGCTCAGTGCAGTTACATCCAGTGGTTTGCAGTTCATGATGCTTAAAAACTAGAGCAGGCTGTGGGCTTAGCTGTTACTTTTTCCTCAAGAAGAAAGAATAAAAGCACAGTCTCCAACCCTACAGATTTAGAATGTTGGTATTTAATATCAATCCATAAGCTATAAGAGTCATAACCAACTGGATTACTATTCACATGCCAAACAGTTAAGTCCATTTAGCTTTAGTTTTATGAAATAAGGTTGTAATTTTAGTGTCAGAGAAAATTAATCAAAGAGAAATGCCAAAAAAGAAGTATCGTTACCTTCCATCCAGAAATTTAGTTATAGAATTTGCTGTCTAAAATAATAATTGCTAGAATAAAAAGCATAATAAGACAAATGACCAATAAATACATGGAAAAATGCTCACCATCACTGACCATCAGAGAAATGCAAATTGAAACTGCACCAAGATACTGTCTTACCCCCAAAGAATTGCTACCATCAAAAAGCCTAATCAAGGATGTATGGGAGAAGGAGCTCTGCTACATTGTTTGTGGGAATGTGAAATACTAAAACAACTTACATGGAATCAGGGTGGAGACCCCTCAAAAAACTAAAAGTAGAGATTCTGTCTGCCCTTTTCTCGGTGTCTGTCTAAAAGAGTTGAACTTATCATATTAGAGGGGTCCACCCACCTTCATGTTTATGGTGGCCCAATTTGGATTAGCTAGATCTAGGAAGCAGTGTATGTCTTCAACAGAAGGATGGAGAAGGCCAGGTGGTGCTCACACACAAGGAAGTACTACTCTGCCACATAGAAAGGCAAGCTTGAGGCATTTGCAGATAAAGGTAGGCAACTGGAGCACATCAAGTTAAATGAAGTGAGTCAGACACAATCTCAACTAACACATGGTTTCTTAATATACACAAACAAAGAGCAAAATAGAAGCAAGATAAATAGGAAGTAGGGAGAAATTCAAATACTCCCCCAAGTTCCGAATTCTATTGTTTTAAAATATTCCAACATATTTATGCTAACTGGTTTCTTTTACACCACTAATTTATCTTAATTTGTTGAAAAGAAAGATTTGTGTCATCATCTGTTTCCTTTTTTGTAGGAACCTTCTTGGTTTATGTTGTGTATCATGAGTAACTACTTTGAAGATAAGGATAGTGTCATAATTACTGTCCTGCTCTTATTTGATTAAGAAATTTTGTTTTAGCTTCTCACAAAATGAAAAAGCATAGAAGAACAGACACTTCACCAAAGCAAATAGACCAATGACTGATGAACACATTAGAAGTTGTTCAACACTGATCATTAGTGGACTTCAGTTGGCGTGGGATAGCACTGCACACTGCTTCAATGGCCAAAGTCCAAAATAATGACAACACCAAATGCTGGAGAGGAGAGGGAGCACCTGGAACTCTTGTTTAATGCCGGTAGGATTGCAGGATGGCGCAGCCTTGTTGGAAAATGTTGGCATGCATTTTACTCTAGCCACACAGTTAAGTAATTGCACAACTTGGTGTTAACCAAAAGGAGTCAAAATTTATGTCCACACCAAAACCTAACCACAGATGTTGACAGCAGCTTTATTCATAATTGCCCAAACTTGGAAACTGCTAGGATGGTTTTCAGCAGGGACACGGAAAAATAAACACCTGATAATGGAACATTATTCCGTGGTTTAAAGCCATGCAATGACCTGAAGGAAACTCAAGTACACATTACTATATGAAGGAAGCCACTCTGAAAATGTACATACTGTGTGATTGCAACTACTTATATGACATTCTAGGAAAGGCAACTTATGGAGATAGTAAAAAAATCAGAGACTGACAGGTGTTGGGGAGAGGGAAGGATGTGTAGGCAGAGCACAGAGGGTTTTAAGATGATGAAATTACCCACATGATCTGGCCATGGTGCCCCCCACCCCCCCGCTGATGTACATAAGCCTGTAGCAGTACCCAACTGGACTGAACCCCACTGTAAACTAGGTCTTTGGGTCACTGATGAGTCAGTGTGGGGTCACTGGTGGTGACACATGTGCCACTTGGTGTGGGTTGTTGATTACGGAGGAAGAGGAGGCCATGCATGTGTAGGTGATAAGAAAAATCTCTGTATCTTCTCCATTTTGCTTTGGATCTAAAATTGCTCAAAAAAATAACATCAATTAAAAAACAAAGGAAAAGCATGGAAGTTGTAGGTCTGTTCTAGAAGGCCCAAGGTAAATTATTACAGAAAATCAGGTCTCAGGGTCTTTGAATTCCAAGGTTGGTTGCAAAATGGCAGATTAATACTGAGTTGGCTCCCACCCTCAAATTAAATTTGGGGAAGTTGAGAGTTAAGCAGAAACACATATTAACAGAAGCAGTCATGAGGATCTCTTTAGGGACTGAGGGCTGTCCTGAACCCCTGTGTCAGGGGCTGTGGGTTATTGCTGCTGGGGGAGGGGCTGGAAGTGTGCCCAGTCGGACGAGAGAGGACAGAGAGGGGTTCCACTCCTCTGAGTTACACTGTGTGACCTGGGGACAAGTACTGCTCCTTTCAACTTTTCCCTTTCTCTCCCTTCTGCATCTTTCCTCCCTTTCGCTTCCTCCTCCCTCCCCTTTCACTTCCTTTCTTTTCCTTTCTTTCCATTCCTTTTCTTCATATATTCTCAATAAGGGTTCAGACCATGGACCCCAGTATCTGTCGGATGATAACGAAGCTGGGGAAGAACTCATGCAGTCAGTCACACAGGGTAACCAGCCGTGCAACACCCCCATGCAGTCCCCATAGCTAGAAAATCATACCTACCGGGACAGCACCCTGCCCCGGCACTGCCGTACCCTCAGAGTCTTCCTCTGATTTGAGCACATGTACCCCCACTCTCGGAGATGATGGAAATAAATGGCTGGTTCCTACCCTGTTTCTGCTGCAGGAGGCTGGGGGGAGGGCCACACTGAGCACCTAGCTGGGTCCCCAGTGCTGCTGTGGCCCGTTCTTGGAGAACCACCGTGAAAGGCTTAAAGGGAAACCTAATCAATGAATTTCCTGAGGTTCTTCAAGTAGGAGCTTGTGGAGTTGCTTTCTACTCTCTCCCCTTGCCACAAGTCCCTGGAGAACACTGAAGGGTAGAGTTCACCTTTCCTAATGCACAGGGCAGTGGCCTATGCACTAGCAAAGGCATGTATCAGACTGGACATGTGAAGATCACAGCTGCATCACATAACAGACACAACAGCTTTGAGTGAGATAGCAAATACCAGCTGACAGCATAGCAGAGCGCTCATGAAAGGGTGCTGCGCTACAGACAGAAGGGTCTGCCTTCTTCCCCAGCAGCCCAGCACCGTGTGCACTGAAAAGACCTCTCTGCACCCTTTCTTCCCCAGAGGACCCCAGAAGTAGCTGCATCCTGACCAAGGTCCTGCTCATCTCTCCCAGGAGTCAGGCATTGAGCAGTCATTAAGTCCCACCTCTGTGAAATTGTTCTGGAAGCCCCTTGGCATTTCATCCGATTGTTCAATGTTCTGAGCATTGTCTGTTTTGGAGTTCCCACAGAAGCAAGGATTTGAGAGCAGGCGGTCTCTCGGGAAGGAAGCCAGAAAGCACCAGTGTGGAGCTGGGGGGCAGAAGGGAAGGAAGGAAGCTGGTGAGCTGCTTGGGGGCCTTCCTGATCCAGTAACCACTGAGGGAGAGCAGGCAGCACATTTGGCTGGGGATCATTGACTTGCTTAGCCCAGATTGGAAGGCTACTTTTTCGATGTGGATGTTCCTGCACTTCCTGCTTCCGGGTATGAGTGTTCCTGCACTTCCTGCTTCCAGGCCTGGATATCCCTACACTTCCTGCTTCTGGGTATGGGTGTTCCTGCACTTCCTGCTTCTAGGTGTGGATGTTCCTGCACTTCCTGCCATGTGTGCAGGTGTGTGTGTACATGTGCATATGTGTACATGAGTGTTAGTCCAGGAAACAGAAGGACACTCACATCACTTCATCCAACTTCTTCCCAGTTCCCAGAAGTCTAAGGAGGGCTCCATGTGTGCATGGGGAAGTCTGATTCTGACCAGAGAAATATCTGCTTCCTTCTCTGGTTATTGCTGCCTAAAATTTGTAAGTAGGACATGACCTTCATTAGAGATGAGAAGTTTAAAACTGAGGAAAAATATACTAATTCTCATGACCCCTGATAAGGGACTCCAGGGCTATGAACCCCTGAAACTGCTGCTTCCTGTGTCCGAAACTTTGTGTGGGAGCCATTGGGGGTGAGGAGAGGTGCATAGCCCTTAGGAGGGTGTCAGCCAGGTCTGGGATGCAGTCTGCAACTGCACTCTGCTCCCTGCACCAAGGCTGGGAACCCCCGTCCAGTGTGGAGGAAATGTGTTCACACTGCTATGTGATCTGTCCATGCAGCAAAGGTCCACAGTTCTGTCTTCCCTAGGGGCTTGGGGAAGGTGCCAGAGGCGGAGGTCATATCTGCGTGGAGAAAAGGGCCCACAAAAGGAGACAGGGACTTTCCAAGCTACGATGACACTTCGAGCTTTCAGCCTTGTGTCTTGGGACACTAGTAGCTAGAAGTATCCGGCCGGCAGCTCTGCGTGCACATTTTCATCTGACCCAGGTGCTCACGCGCGCCCATCTGCATCTCAGATACAGTCTCCTAGCTTACTGGGACAGCAAAGGTTGCGCTGAGCTCTGTGACTTTCTCCCTACCCCCATTCTCTTCTTTCTGCTTTCCTTCCCCTTCCTCCTTCCCTCTTCCTTCAATCTTTTCTTCCCTTCCAGGCCTTTCCTTCCTTCCTTCCTTCCTTCCTTCCTTCCTTCCTTCCTTCCTTCCTTCCTTCCTTCCTTCCTTTCTTTTCAACCTTCATCCTTAAATATCCACCCATCATCTGTTCACCCACGTGCTATCAATGGTCCATGACTCCCTGCCAGGTCCTGAGCTGAGGGAATGCTACACTTAAGGCTGCACTGAGGAACAGACATGAAATCAGGTCACTCGGTGACAATAGCAGAGGCGATAAACATACTGAAGACCTCAAGGAAGCCAGGAGCTGCCTTATAACCTGTTTGGTGATGAAGCGATCGTGGAAATCTGGACATCATCACACAGCAAAGCATTCTCTATTGTGCTCAGCCTTCGACAGTTCCTTCCCAGAGGTGACAGAGGTTGTTTGTCGTGGCTGACTGTACAACAACCCTGGGCACAAGTTTAGTATTGAGAAGAGTCTCACACAGGGGACCATGTGACAGTGAGTGGATCCACTGGTGACTTAACACACGACCTGAAAACACACTCATTTGCTCCCTGGTGGACAGAGACTGCCATCAACCACACCTTGAGAAGCCTCAGGCCCATTCAAAGCTTCCTTATGTCCAAGGACATGTTAGGGCATAACCTAACACAAAAGATGGAAATTCCAGGGAAGGATTTGGGTGCTCCAATCTTCTCATCTTCAGAGTTGTCATTTCTTACTCCATGGGAAGACAGAGCTTTTGATTTAATTCATTCAAGTCTGTGAAAGATATCAGGTGTTCTCTATCATGGACAGGTGTAGGGTCCACTAGAAGCAGAGCAGGTATCTTTATTTTAATCATCCTCCACATCAGACCAAGAGCATCTTCTAATGCAAAATAGGATGGTTATATGTATTGTGATAAAAAATACAGTGAATGTTTAAATACTTGAAAATTATTATAGTAAAAGATACATTGTCATGAATCCCTCTCAAAATTTGTGCCCTTACTTCAAACTCAAGTACCCTATCATCCTAGCTGCCTTCTGAACCAGTTCTAGAACGCCCTCTGCACCAGGGTCTTTTGTTTAGACTGTCATGGTTGGTTCTGTGTCTTAAATTGATTCAAAAGGTTTCCTTTCCTGATCATTTTGACTTTGAGGAAGAGGCAGAAGTTACACAGTGCCAGACCTGGCAAATACGGTGCACAAGGAAACATCATCTTGTCACAAGCCTGCCCTTCTGCTGGATGGTATTGGGCAGCAACATTCACCCCCATCTTGATCACACCTCATAAAGACACTCAAGAAAGAGAACTTCCAGAACCGCTGCAGAAAGTGGCAGGCAAAATCCAATAAGTGTACTCCAAGTGTGAGGCAAGATTTTGAGGAAGATTAATGGCAATGTATCTTGTACTGTAATGATTTTTTAAAAATTTAAACACACGCCATAGTTTTTGATCCGGCCTTGTATTTTGATTCACAGGAATTTGGGATTGCTATGTCATGGAATGGGTGATACACAAGAAAATTTGGGAAATGTGTCAGGACGGTCAACCTTAATCACATACCTGCTGCAGAAGGCAATGAGTTTTGCAGAGCTATGGGAACGGGAAGGGCACTGGGAGGAGAAAAAATGTGTTTTCACGTGGAGATGGCCAAGCACACTTCCTCCTGTGTAATTCTAACGTCCAGAAAGGTGTCTCCTTGCTCTCAAGGGACCCATCTCACGCCTGATTAAGAAAGAACCAATGAAAGAAAACGAGACCAGGCTTGTGATGTAAAGGAGCTTAATTAGAACACTAATTATACAAAAAGATCATCCTTAACATGTGGATCACTTTTACTGTCGCTGACCTCTGAGTTTCCTTGGGCCATCTTTTAAAAGGAGATTATTATAACCCTAGTGGCCCACAAATGTTATCCTTCCATGCCCCTGTTTGACTCTGTGATCCTCAAATTTAAAAGGATCATTTGGAGAAAAAATGAAGGTCTGGATGGGAACAGGGCAGGACTGCCTGCAGGGAAATTAGCATAAGTGTTCACAACAATTGACAGGAAGGGCCCCTGTGGCGATTTTGAGAAACAAGGAGTCATTTGCTTGTCTGGGTGTGGGGAGCCCTGTGAGTAACCTACAGCTCTTCCTCTTCCTGGGACTTCTGTTTGCCCTGTGGGCTTCGTGGCCTTGTTTGAGTTGAGAGTGGGTTCCTGAATCGCAGGAATTCGTCTGGCCAGTTTTGTGGGCATACTGCCTACTGCTAGGCTCTATTTTTGCTACAGCATTTTAAAATCAGATCTTTGAGAAGTCCCCATCCTTGGTCTCCTAGATCCCACTGCTCCAGTGGACCCACCCGTGGGGTCATGGCAGAAACCAGTGATTCAGACAGAAAGAGGAAAATGAAGTAGGAAGTTGGGAAAAGTGAAATTTTACAATGCATTTTCCCAACCTTCACTTGTCTCGGTTTCCCTGACCAGGATTCATCCCGAGAGACTATTTTTACCCTGTTCCTGACCCAGCGAAACCGTGAGGTTCTGCAAAATCTCACCAGATTTAGATCCCATTTGTGTTTTCTCTGTAACCCTTTGTTTCTGGGAAAGAGGCGCCACCAGAAAGGATGAGTTCAGCTTGCACTCATTTCTCTCATCCCTCATGGAGTGCTTGGTCTCACTAGGGGATCATGTGGAGGGCCTCCGGTGCCCCACCAGAGAGGAAAAGCTTTAAGCACAGACAGCAAGGAAGAAAAAGAAAGCAAGCAAGCAAGCTGACTCTTTTCCCAAGGGATCTGGGGGCAAAGACTCCACACTTTCTCTGTTCCTTGAGGTCTCAGTCTTGGGGATTTCAGAGCAGAGTGAGAAGCAGGTTCCAAGTGCACTGTGTCTTCTCAGGTCTGTGGTTTCCAGAGGAGGTCTGGAAACTGTGTCGGAGCTGGCCTTTGTTAAGGTGTCGGTGCCTGCTGCTGCCTTCAGTGGAAAAGGTTCACCCCAACAGCTCCCAAAGTACTGAAGAAAAGATGTCTCCCACGTGGAAATTTCCCACACTCAGCACACAGGGCAAGAAGAAGCAGCAGGCAGAGCCAAGAGCAGCGGAAATCACAAGATGGGGGTGGCAGCTGTGGACCAGGTGGCTGTGGGTCTCACCAGTCTGGGACGTTCCAAGTTATCCAGTTGGGAGGCAGAAGAAAGAGCCGCTCACAGGAAAATAATTCTCCCGCGTCCTCCTGTATCAGTAAATATGGTGTCTGTTGAAATGCCCTCTCCCTCTCCCTCCCTCTCTCTCTCTCTCTCCATCAAAGCAGAACATGCTGCCTTGTCTGAACTGAGAGTAGACCAGGAGTCTATTTCTGGTTCTGCCAACTGACTCCTGGGTGACCTCAGTCACTTCCTCTCTCAGAGCCTCAGAGTTCCCCTCTCTGAAAAGAACTTCAGAATATTCTTACAACCAGAAATTGACCCTAAGTGCCTGGGATATGTAACAGACTCAGCTCTTGATGGCTACACTCTGAGCCTGCCTGGAGTTGGCTTGGTCAGGGGCAGGTAAGTTACAGGAAGACAGTTACGGCCTGGTCATTTTCACCCGGGTAAAGATGTGCCCAAGTGTGCAGGCTTCTCTCTCTCACTTCTCTGATTTCACACAAGTCTGTGGATGAACTTGTTCTGGTTCCACCCAGAACTGTTGGGGAAGATCCTGGGAGAACAGATGTTAGGCTATTCTAATATGGGAAATAAATTTCAGCTTCAGGAAAAAGATCATTTTGACAAATTCTAAGGCTGTTTATCAGCTTTAGGCATTAAGTATAAATCTTAAAAGTACTCTAGTGACCACTAAAAGAATAGGAATAACATTATTTTCATGCTTGTGGTGAAGAAGAAAATACCAAAAGCAGAAGCCAAAAAAGAAAAAGCAAAAAATAGGAAACACAAAATAAGGGGATAGGAATATTTTAATAGGCTAAATTCTCTACTTGAGATTAAACTGGATTTGCACATCAATTTTAAAGATAAATCATACATGCTTTTTACAATAGACATAAAACAGAAAATTTCCAAAGAATTAAAAATAAAACTTCAGGAAAAGATAGGGCAGCCAAATATAGACCACAATAAAGAAAGGTCTTGTTATATTCCTACCAAACTAAGGGACTTTAAAATACAGAGAACTGAGAGAATAAAGTTATCATTGTCAGGAAAAAATAGTATTCCAAACATTTAGAGTAAGAAATAATCTCCTAAAAGAAAGCCATAAAAAGACATGTAGGTTTGAAGAGAAAATTAATATCCCAACCATCATACACCTAAACAGGGAGGTATACCATGTTCATGGATGGAGTACTTAGATGTTTTAAAGACTTTAATTTTTCAAATGGATTTAGAAATACATTTCAAACCCAACCAAAGCTTTACCTCTTTACAGAGTTTGACAAGATGACTTTATTATTAATTTTTCTTTTGTCATTTATCTGGCTGAAAATTATCTATGTTAAAATCACCTACATTTAAAATATTCTCTAAGCAGAGTTTGAGCAAAAATGTAGGGCCACATGCCTTACCAGCTAACAAGAAATATTATGAGCAAAGTAGTAGTTAAGATGGTCCTACATCAGTTCAGGAATAGACAAATTGATCTACTCACAGGAGAGAACCCTAAGACAGACTCACACAAATGTGAAAACTCAGTGTATTGCAGAGCTAGGACTTGAGGTGAGCAGAAATAACATCATTTTAAATAAATCATAACCGGAGACCAACCCATCATCCACACAAGGGGGAAAATGACCATTAACCCTTTCCTCAGCTCTTTTTTCCCCAAATCAAATATTGAAAGATGGAATTTGTGAAGTTCCAAGCTTTTTTCCTGGCTGAAAGATGTGTTGCAAGTCAGATTTTAAAAACTGACAATAAAGCAAAAACAAAATTGTAAAAGACACTCAGGAAAGAAAAACATGAATAGCTCACAAAAGTATGAAAAGATGCTAAATCTCATTAGTAATTAGGGAAATGCAAACTAGGCCCACATTATCCTCTCGGTTAACCAGATTGTCAACAAATTATTCAGACCATTTGTAAGGGCACTCTGCAATAATAAAAGCTCCAAGGAGCCAGAAGTCCATCAGGAGGTGACCATTGCAAGAGGTGTGACGTGCGGACACTACACAGAGGTGGCGTGAGCTAACTGTAGGCTACACAGCAAGGTAGATGAATAGCACTAATTTATTTTCAAATGGAAGAAGCAAGTTACAAAAGAATGTAACATCTATACTTCATTCCTCTGGAGTCTGAAGACACGATCTCCTACCTCTTGTAATGGATGTTGGAAAATAATAATTGTGTAAAGGGTAGAGGGAAGTAAGTCCAAAAGTTCTGAGCAGGGATAAGAGAGGGTAGTATTAGGGACCCTCACAAGTCTCAGGATGATGACGATTATTGGCTTTAAGTGCTATATGAGACCATGACTGTTCAGTGATTAGTCATTATGCTTCATATTTTATTTTATTTTGGATTTTTGAGTATTTGGGGTCTTGTTATGCAGTTCAAGCTGACCTTGGACTCACTATGTAACATGCACCACCACGCTCGCCATGTCCAGTTTTGTTTTTTTTTTTTTTTTTGAACCGGGAGTGAAACTCAGGACCTCATACTTGCCAGGCAGTTGCTGTGCCGCTGAGCTACATTCTCAGACCCTTATATATTTTTCAACACTATTTTCTCAATATTTGTGGAAAAGAGTATAATGTCCTGGGCAAGTTTTCAATTTCAAACATACAGTTCTAGATCTGTCTTTAAAAATGCTTGATAGTCCATAGCTTGATACTCCATCAGTTTTGACTTATTTCTCCATTGACGTAAATGTAAGGGTTTTATTCTCCAGTTTGGAGCTGTTCTCCTGTCTCTAATTTTTTAAACACCTCTTAATAACCTGGCCCAGGGCCGGGGATTTAGCTTAGTGGCTTAAGCCCTTGCCTGGCAAGCGCAAGGTCGCAAGTTCAATCCCCGGTACCAAAATAAAATAAAATAACCTGGCCCAGGAAGCAGGGGGCCCACCTGGTGTGCACGCACCCTCCCTGTGGAGAAGGAGGAAGGGTGAATGGGAGGGGACAGCAGCGGGTCACTCCGTGAGGCTGAGGTGCCTTCCAGGGCACAGACCAGTTCCAGAGACTTTCTGTCTGCCTACCACTTCATGGCGGTGCAAGTTTCAGTTTTGCTCAATCTTCTTTTACTGTGGGCCACCCAAATGCAAATGTCTCTTACATGGAATTCTCTTCTATGCAAATTTAGTGTTTTCCTTTTCCCTTTAAACTTCAAGAACTGCATTTCCATCTTAGTGATTCAGAGTAATTAGAATATGCAGGAATAAAGGGGTTGAAAAATGCATAAGGATGAGAAGGGAAAAGAAGAAAATTAGGAAGCTACTTTCAACCCATCTTTGCTAGGAAACCCCCATGGCCTTTATGGCATTTAGTGAGCATTTGTTAAATATTTAATCCTGATCACCTAATATCGAAAGGAGGGGGGAAAAGGAAAAGAAAAAAATAAGAATTTAGCAGTGTTAGGAAGTGAGTTTCTTTGTTAGCGATAAGTTTTTATCCTTGTTGAAAAGATGCTGTTTAAATAAAGATGTGGCAGAATGTAATTGGTCACAGAAGGCAAAAGCACAATATCCAAGTAATTTAATAACAGTTTAGGAATAAGATTTCTATTAGACAGGCCTGGAATTGGAGCGTACTACTTGACCACTTTCGATGGAGAAGACCTCTAAATTCCCAATTTAAAACTGATACATTTCAAACGCCTGAATTAGTTAGAGAAGTATCTGCATAAGAGAATAAATTGGGCCAGAGACTTAGCCATTGTAGTGGTGGAGTGCAGGCCTGATTGCTCCTGCCAGGTTATTAAAAATTCTGGGCTAATGTTCTGGAAAGAATGAATTTGCTATTATAGAAATCCTCCTGCATCATGGTGCCTGCACAGCCAAAGTGCCATCTCTAAATTTAGCATATGCTCTGAGAGGGAGATTAATTGAATTAAGGAGTATTTATCAGAGAAGAAATAAATAGCTTTTACCAATTAATGAGATCAATCAGCCCAGCCACGAAGGAGGGTCGGGGGGCTCCGGCAGAGGTGTGGGGTTTTCAGATGTGGCCCTGATAGACAGTATTCCCGGGCCTGGGGGCACCCATTCATGAGCTGTATAAATATAGAGGCGCAGAGGAAATGAAGTGTAAAAGAGAGTAATTGTGCCATTGTACAATCAGATGAGAAAAATGTATTACCTTGTGCCTTACTTTTCCTTTCTTTTTCTCTTTTTCCCCTTCTCCCAGCCATTTCACTCGTATCCTCCTCTACCGTGACCACTAAAATAGTTTTATGTATAATGATAAATAGCTGCTAGGTATCACCATTTACTTCCGAAAGGCACTGTCTGGACAGTGGCAAACTTTGGATAATTATTTTCTGACTTTCTCACTAAAATAATTGTGTTCAACTTAGACATTCTGAAAATGTACCAGAGCCATGGCTCTATGTGATGAGAATTTCAGACTGGCAAGATGACACCCAGCAGACAGGACCCTCCTCTCCCCCACATCGAATTGCTCTAGAGTTGTTACCTGAGGAGCTGAGTGGAATGGAGGAAAAGCCATTTGTTCTGCTGCTCTGCATTTCATGCATTTGTTTGCCACTAATGTGTTACGTATAAGGCAAAGAAATCCATGCAGGGGGTTGGATGTGTGCTGGGATGAGAAAAAGGATTAGGAAATTCCTTAGCGATACACTTTCCCGGGAAGATCAAGGTGAGCTTCATTTAATTTCTTTTCAGCTCCACTGTGTGTTCATTTAACCTGCATGGCTCAGTTTATTTATTAGTGTGTTTGTCCATGGAAATACTGAAGCCCATCCTGAGTGCTGGAGCATCACGTCACCGTGGTCCTTCTGGTCTCCGTATCTGTGTTGTCATCAGAACCATTAGCAGCATCTTCCCAGGCTCTGTGGAGGTGTTGGTGGCCCTTGAGGAGGGTGAGTGGCCTGATTCTGTCCCCCCCGCCCTGGAACCCTCATTTGTGGAGGCGTCCCATGGGCCATGTCTGGGTGCTGGCCGTCATCTGAACAGCTATTATGCGCCACTAAACATGTGTAGCTCCCTTCCCACGCTGACTCTTGGTACATGGGTCAACTGAAGCTGGTTAATGAAAGACAGGCATCTGTGAAGTTACCATTTGGACATGTAAGTTCCCTTTTCCTTTTTCAGCAACGTTTATTCTCTTGTCTTGTGGGTGGGCTGAGGAAGCGAGGCCGTCTGCTACTGGAGAATCTGGAGACATGGCAAGGGAACCCTCACATTAGCTGCCTGGGCCATCACCCCAGGGTTAGGAGCATGGAGTCCAGCTTGGGATCTGGGCTCTTTCTGTCCTCTGCTGTGTGTCCCTGTGCAGGTGATGGCCTCTCTCTCTCTCTCTCTCTCTCTCTCTCTCTCTCTCTCTCTCTCTCTCTCTCTCTCTCTGTGTGTGTGTGTGTGTCCTGGTCTATAAAAGGGGGGTAATACTCATGTCTCTCTGTAGGGTTGCTTGAAGTTCAGTGTGATGAATTTGGAAAGCTGGGCAGGTTGGGTGGAAGGCAGCACAGCCAAGGTGGTGAGATGGGCAAAGGAGGGCAGCAGAGTGGTACTAGCGTGGGTCACACCCTTCACGGACACCATGCTAGGTGGAAACTCATTGTCCACCTGCAGGGCTCTCTGTGTTTTCTGTCTTCAGAGACAGGTCCCTGCTCTTAGCTCTGCACTGCAGGAGGGATTGCAGAGAACCTGAGGAATTCCCCATCTCCCTTGTCCTCTTGATGAGTTTCCAGGTCAGGATCCTGAAGCCCTGTTCTCCTGTTTGCCTCTCAGGACAGGTGTTCAATCAGCATCTCTGGATGAATGAATCAAGACCCAAACCCACGCCTGATTCTGATCAGGAGGTCCAGAGGCCGCCAGGATGCTTCTCTGCTGACCCCTCCCGAGCGCCCAGCATCGTTGGAGCAAGGCTCACGGCCACAGGAGGGTGCCTGCTGTGTGGCTGAGGGTGGAGAGCCCTGGATGATTCTCCCCACCCACTTCCTCCCGAGCTGCCCTGGGTCGCAGCCTGTGAAATGGTCCACTCCTATTCTGCTCCATCCAGCTGTGGGCCAGCAGACAGGACTGGGCACCAGGCCTCTTTGCTTCCTACCTGAGTGTGTGTGTGTGTGTGACCAAATCGCAGACGGTGATATTGCAGAGGTGAGCTGAAGGAGCAGCAGATCTAACTCACCACCATCTTTTCTCCTTCGCCCTTTTAAAGGCTGGAAAACTCCATAATATATCTGTAGAGCAATGCGTAGGCAGAGCTCTGTGAAGAGTTCTGCTTTCTTAGTCTCTCTATTCCTGTTTAAGAGTCAAATTTTATTCAAACATAAGAATCATTGGCTGGGTGTGGGGGTACAAATCTGTAATTTCAGCACTCAGGAGGCTGAAGCAGGAGACTCTCCACAAGTTTGAGGCCAACATGGGCTACATGGTGAGTTCAAGGCCAGCCTGGACTGCTCATCAAGACCATGTCAAAAAATAAATAAATAAATAAAGAGCTGTCCTTGAGTATCCCAAGGTGCAGTCCATGTACTGTAGCTGTGGTCTGCATGGCTGAGACTGCTCTGGGTGACAATCACAAGAGGGATTCTTTTGATTTTTGCATAAGTAACTCATAAGTTTGCTGGCTTTGACCCACATCAGCTTCCACTCCCTGGGGGCTGGAGCACAGATGAAGGTCACAGTTGTGAGCGGTGGAGGGGACACTTTGGGTCCTGGGTCTTGTCAGGAGCTGCCTGTCCTCTGGGACTGTCTCCCCAGAGTGTTCTGGCAGTTTTTCAGTGACTTTTGGTGCCTTTCCCCTCTCCATCTGCGAGCAGGCAGACTCCACTGGACTTGGCGCGAGGGGACCCATTCTCAGGACACCGTGTCCCCCTCTTTGCCGCTCCCTCCCCAAGCCTGTGGGCACCGCCCTGACAGCTGCATAGACCTCTGAGGTTTTCCTGTTTGACTATTTCACACCAGCAGCACCCTGGGGCGGCACAGGCCACTCCTTGCTAAAGGAGGGGACAGGAGATTCTGAGCCACACCAGGAGACTGATCCAGGGCAAGTGCTCTGGAACTCAGCTCAGGGCCTCACCTGATTAATGGGTTTCAGAAGCCAGGGCTTCTGAAATAACCCGTTTACAGCTGTACAGGTGGCAAAGGATTCTGAGCTTTTGTGGGTGCGCAGAGAGGCGCCCCTGAAGGCTGAGGCAGCGCAGTGGAAACTCTTGTCTTACTTAATCCAGAGTTCATTTTTAGCACTCGTGCAGACGGCCCAACTCGCTACCCCTTTATTACCCTGTAATGCACTTGGCAGCGTACACGAGGCACCCATAGCCATCCATAGCGGGGCGCGCAGGCTGCCCTACCCAGACCCGCCTCCTCCCCACCGCAGCCTATTAAGTCAGAGAGTAAATTATTAAAGTGCTGACTCAAATCAAAGCTCCCAATGACTCAATGAAATTAACTAACGTGCGCTGGAAACCCAGAAGTATTTAAGGCAGCAGAGAGAAGTTTTCTCCCACAAGAATGTGCCGGTGAAGTCATCATGAGGGAGGTGTTGTGTGGGGGGGACCGACTCTCCACAGAAGTGGGCTTCCTGGAGCAGGGGGAGCCGTGCACGGCCATGTGCACAAGCAGACAGGGAGGCGCACTGCTGTCCCGGTCTCTCTTCTCATGGTGAAGTGACAGGGAATCCAGGAATCAGTCTGTTGGGACCAAGGAGTGAGATTTAGCCACCCACGTCTCTTTCCAAAGGCAGGTGGCAGACAGGGGATTCCGTAGAAGCCTGTGACCTCCCAGTCTGGAGGTAGACTGGGAAATTCTAGCTTTCCTGCTGCTCAGGCATCTGTGGTCATTCCTGGGAGATGGCAGGGTGACCCCATGGAGCCTCTTATTCATTCTCAGTGATGAGACCTCTGCCCAATATTGCAGGTCCTTGTATAGCTGAGCTCAGACTTTGGGGAGGCTTCAGACTAAGAAGGGTACAGTCTTCATGGTGAGTCTCAACACCAACCAAGAGCAGAGACTTCCTAGGGAGATAATTCACACAGGACTTTCGAATTCCATGTGCTGGGCCGGCTGGGCTCTTCCTCAGCCGTTCCCCGCTGCAGGAGGCAGACTCATTGCCTGACAGTGGTGTTACAGGGTGGCAGGGCTGAGCTGCCATGCTCTTCATGCTGGAGGAAGGTGCAATGCTGGAAAACGATATACCTCAGATGCCCGAGAAGAGAGCAAGAGAGGGGTGGGGGTGCACACTGGGAGGCTAGGGCAGGAGGGTTGCAAGTGTGAGCCCAGCCCTGGCAACTTGGTGAGCCTCTATCACAAAATGCAAAATGAGAAAGAAGGAAGGAAGGAAGGAAGGAAGGAAGGAAGGAAGGAAAGGAAAAAGGACAAGCTGAGGGTATGACTCAGTGAAATGCCTTGGGTTCAGTACCAAGTCCTGGGGCGGGGGTGGGGGAGAGACATGGGGAGACAAGGAGATTCAGGAAGCCTTTGTTCCCCAGCCCTGCCCCCCTCCTGCACTCCTCAGATCGCTACCAAATCTGTAAGGTCGTGAGCGCGATCCTGACCAACCATCTGGGTTATTCACACCAGTGTGAACTGGATTTCTGTACCTGGCAACTGAGATCCCCCTTTAAACTGTGACAAAGAAAAAAATTTAAAGATCAGTAAAAAATTCACCAAACTGAAATGGATAAATGAATCTAAGATGTAAATCTCGGAGAAGCAAATTGTTTCAGCATATCCCAGAAAGGAGTACAGAAATAAAATAGAAATTGAGAAAATCTCCGTAATTCCAAATTTTGAACTAATATAAAGCCATGGTGAAGGAAATGGGTATAGAGCATAAAAAATAGGACACTTCCCCACAATTGACATAATATACATAATAGAAATAGAATTTTTAAAAATCACATGTGAACACACTTTCAGTAAGTAAGAGGTTAATAAATTATATATATATATATATATATATCAGGTCCCCAGTAAATAGTTGGACAAAATTAAGAACAGATAGGTCATCCAGATTTGTTATATACAACGAACTGAATGACTGTAATAAAAAAACTCCAGAAATACCACTTAATGTCACCTTTTTATCGAATTATACAAAGGGACCTATGGCGGTGGAATTCCTAGGTTGTTGACATGTAGCTTTTTGGTGCGAGACACAGTGACACAGTTCTTTGGAAGAGGATTAAGAATTCTCAGCACACTTTCTGGAAATCCAAGATGCCCTGGCCAGGTAGCTGTGTGCTTTCTAAATCTTCCTGTGAATGCCTGTTGGGGTACCTGATGATCACGCTCGTTTCCGGGGAATTGGTGTGCACACACGTCACCTCTTGGTCACTTCTGTGCCCCCTCCCCGCCCACAGATGTACTTCCCATCTCCAGAGCCTACACCCTATTTCCTATCATCTCTATTTTGCTCATAAACTATTTAAATGTAATGTTGCTCATATCAGAGAAACCATGTGACATTTGACTTTCCATGTCTGACTTATTCTACTTGGCTTTATGATCCCAAGGTGCATCCATTTCCCGCAAATGCCTCAAGTTTATCCTCTTCCCTGCTGAGTGGTATTCCACTGTGCATATGTTCTTATCCATTCTTAACAGCACATCACAAGGTAAGAAATTAAAATCATTTAAGAAAGATACTAGGAGACTTCTAGTCCCCCGGAATAGAAACTGAACTTCATCCAACTTCGGTAGATGCAGGACTCTTTTTCCAGATAACAAAGGCCAGCAGGTACAAATCATGGTGTCCTTGGGTCGGTCTTCCTGCACTATTTGGCTCTAGTTGCAGGAGAGAAGGCCAGCCCACAGCACACTGGGATTTTCTGCGGCCTTCTGAGGCTGGGATCCGGGGAACCTGGGCTGAGTCTGTCTCCAATCTACGGAGAGGGATCTGCCTCAGCTCCTTCAGTGTGGGCTGGATTCTGCTTCTCCCAGCATCAGATCAAGGACCTGTCTTCTTGTCCCCCTTTCAGTAGACTGCTGTCGGCTCCCCTATGCTGCCCACGTTCCTGAGTGAGGGGTCACCTCCGTGTCCAAGGCAGCAATGGACCCTCCCTTGCCTCTTGTCTTTCTCAGGCCTTTGCTCTGTCACTTTCCAACTCTGATTTCTAGAGCTGGATTTAAAGAGCTTAGTTTCCACTAGATAATGCTTCTCTTGATTAACTCAAAGCCAACTGACGCCTGAGCTGAAACCCACCTGCAAAGCCCTGCTGCGGTGTGGAGTGTAGGCGCACCAGCGTGGGTAGCTCACGCTGGACAGCAGACTCCCCCGCACGGAGGGGATGTGACCGTGACACAGGTCTGAGGGCCGCTGGGGTCATCATAGTGTCCACCTCCACACCCTCTGCCTCCAACTCAGTGTCACTCTTCCCACAACCGACTTTCCCGTGGGAGGGAGAAGGTAGGGGCTCCCACTGCCTAGACGCACGCCCACACCAAAGGCCCCTGTCACCCTCCTGGGGAAGAAGGGGGAGTCAATCACCAGTTCCCCCACGACGACCCCCCTCAGGGCTTTGAGATGCTTTCCTCAGCCAGAGGAGGTAAAATGAATACTTAATCTCATCACCATGGGAAAAAGTGCATGTGGAACATCCGGATATAATCTGATACCTATTGAATGGATACAAGTTGTCAAGTTCTTATTTTTAAAATAATAAAAAAAAAGCAACTGGCACTTGTCTAAATAATACAGAAGGAGCTGCGCCCTGCAGATGGGGAGAGGGCTGCCTCAGTTTCCCTGTGCTTTCCGGTCTGCCTTCTTCAGGCAGGCCCAGCCTTGACCTCCACAGGGCGGGTGCTCCCCGGCAAACCACAGCTTCTCACGGCCTGGTCTAGGGCGCAGAGAAAGGGAGGGAGGGTGTTGGCCTTGAAGTTGCCGCCCCGCTGAAGCAGAGCTTCTTCTCCCCAAAGGCCCCAGGAAATACCCACGGCTCTGGTCCGGGCTGAGCCTGTATTTTAACAGATTGCTGTGTTCACGGTGATTGGGTAACAGGGCGGGCAGGAACTCTCAGGCCACACCTCACTTCAGAGGAAATTTCTAGAAGAAAATCCAAGACATGGAGGCTGAAGACTTTGGTAAGTGTTGGTGTAAGAAAATCCCCACATCTAAGAGAAAAAGGGGACATTGTGAGGCTGAAAAATGTTTAAATAAAAAAAAATCATTAAAGTGAAAAACACCTTGTCATCAGTCCCACTCAGAATCCTCCCCCTCGCTCTGAGCACACTCGTCCCATGGTTCTGGCTGCTTCCTGCAGCAGCTCTGGAGTCCTCTTCCTTGAGGGTCTTTGGCTGCACTCTCCTGGCTGCCTCAATGCCCTGAATTGATCCAAAACATTTCCCTTTCATGGTCATGTTGACCATGGGGAGGAGCCAGAAGCCACCCAGGGCCAGATCCGGTGACTGAGGTGGACCGGGACACAGCGCCGTGTACTCACCAGCTGCCTTTCCACCGGATGGTGCTTGGCAACAGCATTCACCATATTTTTGATCATACCTTGTAAAGACACAGAAAAGAGCCCTCCAGGGCTTCTGCAGAACTGGCAAGAATGGTGGGAAGAGCGCATGTGAGGTGAGGAGGGTACTTGGAGAGGAATCAGAGGAAATTTGCCTTTTACTGGAGTAAAACTTTAGGATGCAAACATTCTCTGCACGTTGGGGCCACACTCCACGTGCAGTGACTCTGAGTCTCCTCAGCACCCCTCACCCCCAGGATGCACAGCAGGGTTTGCTCAGAGGAACCTGCAAGCATCACGGCAGGCCGGGAACCCCCGAGAAGGGGCACGAGGCAGCCAACACTCCTGCCTCGGCCTCCCCTGCCAAAGAGCGGGCTGCAGAGGGACGGAGGCTGATTCCTCCCAGCCCCTGTGGGCGGCAGCACCCCAGGCAGCTGCCTGTCCCTGTCCTGCACGTGTGACACCATGTGCACAGCCCTCCTCAGCTGCCACTGCCCGGAGGAGCAGCCCTTGTAACTGCCTTTCCTGTAGGTGGGAATTTCACTTCCTTGTTTCCAGGCATCAATAATTGCAGATGCAAACTCAGGGCCTATTTTAGACACAAGCGTTGAGACTGTCGCTCGCAGCACAGAAACATTGCTTTTTCATCTTGTGCCATGAGTAGGAGGTGACCCGAACCCGCTTGCCCACCAGCCAGCCCTCGGCAGGGCAGGTCACCCGCTGGAGGGAGGTGGTGGCCCCGTCCATCTCTGCGGCATTGTGCTGGGCTCTCGTTTCCTCGTGGCCTGCTCCCTAGGAAGGACTGCAATTGACACCCTGGCCCCGGGGGCTGAAGGAGCCACGCTCCCGCTACAGCCTGGCTAATGTGTGCCCAGCAGGGCTGCGTACATAACCTGCAGAGCTCAGTGCAAACGGAAAATCGAGACCGCTCCTCAAACGGCAGGCAGCACGCTCTGCCTTTATCAGGGCATTTCTCACTGGCCATTTCCCAGCACCCCTTGGGAAGGGGCCGCAGACTCGGGCTCCCAGGATGGCGTGTCACTGTGCAGACCCCACTGTCCCCGGGCCCAGCCTGGCACCCCTGGGGGCAGCAGCTGCTGGAACAGCGGCTGGGACACCGAGCTATGAGCCAAGGCCCCAAGCCCCCTTGCAACTTCGCTGCTCCTTCCATGGGCTACTCTTTCCCTGCACCAGACAAACACAAGCTCGAGATGAAATGGACAATTTCAAGCCTGTGGCCTCAGGATGGTCGTCGCTGGGCCCAGCAGCCCCAACAATCAGTTGCAGGCACACGCAGCCAGCCCTGCTGCACATGCACTGCGAGCAGCAGGAGCAGGAGAGGGCGCAGCGACCCGGCTCTAACAGCTGGTTTTCAAGCATTCCCAGCTTGCAGTTCCCTTTCCCAAGCATCAGAGCCTGCAGGGCGCCCTGGGATGGACTGCAAGCTGCCGGCTGAGGAGGGCCGGCCTGGCTACTGGCTGAGCTATAGCTGCAGCTGCTGAGGTGTGGCCTCCGGGGCTCACTTCAGGCAGGCCGAGTGCGCTCCCCAGGGTGGCAGGGCCTGGGTCTGGGCCCAGCTGGCGCCTCTGACTTGGAGCAGTGGGGTGTGTGTGCCCTGTTCCTGTGATGCAGACCCTTGGCTGTGCTCGAGGAGGATGGGCAGGCATCGCTCGGCCTGCGCCATGGTTCGGAGCACGGGGCAGAGGCAGGAGCTGGAGGTGACATGGGGCAGGCGTGCATGGCGGGCTGGGGCTGAGTCCTCCAAGGCAAGTAGGAGGTGGGGAGAGATGAAGGCAGCTCTGCAGGCGAGAAGGTGCAGGCACGGGAGACCCCGTTCCCAGCCCCCCTCGGTACCTGGTGGCCTTTCCTGCCACAGTCCATGGGGGGCCATATCCGGTTCAGGCAGGACAAGCAGCCACGGAAGACACATCCTGGTTCTGCTGTGCCGGGGGCTACACTGTGACAAGAACAAACTGCCACGTTCTGAGCCCTGGGTGGGGGGTGACATTAGCACACAGCCAGGAGACAGTTCCACCCAACGGTGGGCTGCGAGGGAAGGGGCACTGGAGGCCACACCACGTGTGGGGCAGGGTGAATGGCACTCTCACCTCGGTCCAATTGAGTCATGCAAAAGGTGACTAACCAGGCACTAAATGGTGCATATGTTTCAAGGACACAGGACATGGGCTCTGGAAGCCACAGGAGCCTGTGGTTTCTGACATTTGGGTGGGTGGCTTCCTGCAGCTGCAAGGAATGCTGGGAGATGAGATAGCCAGGCCCCCCTCCCCCTCCCTACCTCTTCCCATGCCGAGGTTGGCTTCCTGCACCCCAGCTCAGACCTGGGAATCCAGTTACAGGGCCAGGAAAACCCAGAACGGGCAAATGAAGGAGTCCAGTGGCTAAGACACCAAAGACAGGCGGAACCTTTCTGGAGCAGCACTGGACTTGGAAATCAAGTGGGGTTCACTTTATTTTGCACATGTAGTCAGTGATTCTAATGTTATGTAAATGGAGCCCATGATCCCTAATCAGCCCAAAACAGGCACGTCTGTGTCAGAGCTCTGGGAGGAGCAGCACAGTGGTCGGAGTCTCGGCCCTGTGTGTGTGCGAGAGAGAGAGAGAGAGAAAGAGAGAGAGAGAGAGAGAGAGAGAGAGAGAGAGAGAGAGAGCATGTGTGTGAGAGTGTGTGTTTACAAGGAAGGCTTATGTTGTGGTTACAGCTTCTGAAATTTTATTTTCTCACTACAAATGCTAAACAGGACCAGCTAAACAGGAGCACAGAGGGCTGTCGGGGCAGAGGGAGCCAGTGAGATGCAGGGGGAGGCCCTGGCTGGGGCAGCCTGGGGAGCAAGGACAAGTCATCCCCATCCATGCCAAGCACTCGCCCAGCACCCAGGCTGGGGGCCAGGACAAGAGAAAGGGCTTCAGGCACCGTGCACACTGCTCCTTCCCTGAGGAAATGGTATGTGGGCACCAGGTTGCAAGGCATGGTGGGGGAGAGACCAGCAGATCCCACGTGGCCCTCACCTGCCACTCTGCTACCCTGGGCAGAGCTGGTGGCAGAGCAGAAGGCCAGCACCACGGGCAGGGAGCCCTGCTGCCCCAAGTGTGGTGACTGGCTGTCAGGGCATGGGCCCCCCAGCTGCCAACAGCACCTCTGGAGGAACCGTCAGCCTGGTGGACCTGCATGACCACCTTTCTTTAAGATGCGTCAGTCTTAGCTGGGCAGCGTGGCAAGCGATGGAGGCTGAGGCTGAAGGGTCACAAGATCCAGCCCAACCTCGGAAGTTTAGGGACTGATGTGAGACCTGCCTCAAAGCAAGCAATGGAGACAGAGCTCACGATGTAGGTCCGAGTGAAGGTCCGCGCTTCTGTCCTCCGTACTGTGGAGAAAAGGGTCAGGCGGTTTTCACCCCAAGACTCGGCCAGATCTCCAGAAATGTGGGTGTTTAGGCAAGTGCTCTGTGTTTCAGGGTCCTTTAGCTGTGGTTTTTATTTTATTTTTAAGTCTTACTGTATTTTTGATTGATACATAATTGCTTATATTTACAGGGTCCAGTGTGATGTTTTGATACTTGTGTCACTGTGCAGTGATTAAATCAGGCTAATTAGCGTATCTGTCTCCCAAGCATTGATCACCCCACCCCCACCCCGAGAAGTCACAATGTGAATGGGGCAGCCTGGCTCTTCCCTCTTTCCTGACTCAGGAAAGACAAGAATAGAGCGAAGGGTTTGGCGTCTACACTCCCTTCCTGCCTTCCTCCCTCCTCCACTCTCTTTGCCTTCCTGCCTTTTTTTCTTTTTCCTTTCCTTTCTTTCTCCTTCATCTTCTTTCTCCTTCTGGGATCCCCTGCTTCTCTCTCTCTCTCTTTTTTCCTCCCCTGACAATTCTGACAGGGGAGGAAAAAATTGAATCCAGACCTTTTTTATTCTCAGCTCATTTAAAAAAAAACTTCAGGGTCTCACTAAGTTGCCCAGGTTAGGCTTAAACTTGCCAACCTCCTGCCTCAGCTTTCCAGAGTGCCAGCTCTACAATTCTTTGCTTGTTATCCTTTTCCCAACAATCCTCAGCAAAGGATTCCTTTATGACATCCTCCACCATTTGCACTCCAGCGTGTTTCATGTGCATTGATTTCCTTGCTGATTTTCCTGTTTTTTAATATTGTGAGGTAACTTTTCAAGCTAGGGGAGTCATTCATGGTGAGTGAAGTGTGTTCAGGAGTGGGAGCCACTGGAATCAGGTGGGAAGGTGCCACCCCCATTCACAGGCTCTCAGAGAGGTGGGTGGGCTGCTTTTTTCCAAGTCACGCTGACATTTATCTCAGGGGGGCAGGTGGTCTCTGTGGGACACTCAGAAATCCCAGCTGTGGAAATTCCACAGAGTACAAAAGGCCTCAGTTTCTTCCAAAGCAGGCATCAAGCCACCAATGAGTCATGAGTCTGGAGCCCTCTGGTGAGGGTCTGTAGTTGTGCTCTGTGGCCACCTCGATGTGCTGAATGGATCCAAAGCTCTCCATGGCATGGTCGTTTTGACTTTGGGGAAGAGCTGGGAGTTGCCTGGTGCCAGATCCGGTAAATAAAGTGGATGAGGACCCAGGGTCCTGTTCTGCAAATCTGCCTTTCTGCTGGATTCCGCTCGCTCGGCAGCTGCATTCGCCACACTTTGTGATCACACCTTGTTAAAGATTCCCAGCGAAGAGGGCTTCAGTGCTGCTTCGGAAAGTAGCAAGAATGATGGGATAAATGTGTTCAAAATGAGAGGGAGAATTTGAGGAGAGCTAACAGCAGTGTGTCTTTTACAGCTATACGCTTTCAAACATTTCACATTTGCTTTAAATTGCAATCAGGCCTTGAATTTAAGAGGCCAAAAGACGGAGGGGTCCCCTCAGCCAGCTCTGGACACTACTCCCTTCTGACTGTGGAAATGGCTGTCACCTGTGCCTCTGGACCTCCCCTAGCTTTAATTATCCCCTATGAGTGTCTGGTTACTTCTCCTGAAATGCCAGTTCCCTTCTAACAGCTCTTAAAAGTTTCCCCTTCAAAGCCCAGAGCAAAGTCCCAGGTGCAGAGCTGGCTTTGGGAAGGCACTGCCAGCCCGGAAGCAAACGTTCCACCTTAAAGTTGCAACTTGAATTTCAACCCCAACCATGCATTTAGTATCATTGCACTGCTGCCGTTCCTGCCTAACTCAGGCCCCTCCCCGACTCACCAGCAGGACACAGCCCCATGATTCTCTAGGGAGGCAAAACTACACTCAGATGCAGCCGCCTCTACGGACAGTGTGCATTACCCTTCTCCCTCCCTCCCTCCCTCCCTCCCTCCCTCCCTCCCTCCC
>PVLA01010420.1:0-63537 GCA_004027455.1 Hydrochoerus hydrochaeris | reverse complement strand
ATGATGAGTATCATCAGCTTATCTTTGTCATGCTGTTTTATTGCTGTTGATTCCTTGCTTTTCCCTTCTTTTTAAATTGCTAGCCCTGTCTTTTGATTTCTTTCTGATGTTGATCTTGGAAATGTGGTTATTTTATCTCTATCTAGAGAATCTTTCAGTAGTCTTTTTAGGGTTGGCTTGGTGGTCATAAATTTCTTCTATTATTCTTCATTATGGAAGTATTTTATTTCTCCATTGATTTTCAAAAATAATTTTGCAGGGTGCATCAACTTGGGTTGGTAGTTTTTTTCTTTCAAGAGTTGGAAAACTTCATTCCAAGTTCTGTTTGACTTGAGGGATTGTATTGAAAACTATGCCATGATTTTGATTAACTTTCCCTCTTAGGTGTTCTGTTTCTTTTCTCTAACAGCTTTTAATATTACTTTTTGTGATGAATATCTGGAATCTTGATTATTATATGTTCGTGTGTAGATTTATTTTGATTATGAATAGCTGGATTTCTATGTGCCTCCCTTATCTGTATCAGATACTTTTCCCAACCTTGGGAGATTTTCTGCCATTATTTCTGCAAATAGTTTGTTATATCATTTGTGTTGGCTCTTGTTTTTTCATTGACACCAATCATTCTCATATTATTTTTCGTTTTATTTTAAAGACAAAAATATATAAAAGTGATGATATAAAATTTCAAAGCAAAATAATAGATTAACAGTGATTAATATATTGCATATTGTTATCTCCAAAGTAGTTGTTCAGATTGCAAGATCTAGGCATGAAAATAATTATCAAATTATAGAACAATGAAGACACAAACAGTTCTTTTTATGAACAGAGACTGGTTGTATAGTTATCTATCTTTTGTGTGTGTGTGTGTATGTACATACACATACATGTATATGTATATATACATTAATCATATACACATATAATCTTTTCCCTTTCTTTTTTCTTTCCCCTTATATTATTTTTTCATGTTTCACCTGTTGAATTCTTATTTCTGATCTTTGTTCTTTTCAAGTCATCTTCCTTTCATAATTTCTAACAGTGATCTTATCTTCAAGGTCTGAAAGTCTGTCTTCAGTTTCTTTCAAGCTGAATTGTCAGCTTTCAATGGGAATTTTTTCTTATTTAGAGAAATAAAGAAGAAAGTGTAGAAATAATAAATAATTTCAAAAAACAGTAAGAGATCACTAGCTCATAAATTACACATTGTTATTTTATAGATAGTTGTTCAAGTTACAAAATCAAAGCATAAATAGTGGACAATCAAACGATGACAGTGCCAGCTATCCTGTTCAGTGATCCAAGAAAAATATGTAGTATGGTTATCTATCTTTCACACTTAAACTTGCATACAGTTATATCATTTAGAGCAGCTTATTTCCCTTTCATTATTACAATATCTAATAATTAAAAAACTGAAAGAATAAATAGATCAATGGAAATTTTAATTTCCTTAATATTTCTTTGAACCTGTTTTATGCATTCTAATTATTTACTGTATTGTTCATTCATTGTTTTCTTCATTTTCCTATACTCCTCTTTTTTAAATTTATGCCTTCTTTAGGTATGGTGAGCAGTTCTTTCATTATAGCTGTCATTTATGTTCTTACCTGAGAGATTATTTCTGATCTGATTACCTTCAGAGTTTCATGGAGTTGTTACTTTAATTCAGCTTCTATCATTTCAGAAATTTTAGGTGTGTGTCTTTCTATTTCTTTTAAATCATTGTCTCTTGGACTTGTTCTTGGTTGTCTAGAAGTCTGAGATTGCATTTTGCTTCTTCAACTTTTTGTTCCCTTTTTCAAAAAATTCTTTTGTTCTGTTTTCTGTGATGATTCTTGTTAATTTTTATAGTAGCTAGGTATATCATTTATATAAATGCCTGTCTAGGAAAAGTCTGTTCATCAGTGATTCTTCCTTGTGTAGAAAATTCTTGGTTTGTGTTTGTCCCAAGATCCTACCATCCCATTAATTAAGACTGGGATGTTGGTATCTGTTTTGTTCAATCCCAGTCTTTTGGTATAACCCTGTGGTGAGGTTATTACCCCAGTTTCCCAGTATAGTTACATACAAGACAACTGATTACAACAGATAGGACATTTTAGCTAAAGTAGTACAATTAGCTATAACAATAGCATCAAGAACAGTATAGAAACTGACAAACTGTGGTCAACTACTTATTTTGTACTTTAGACCACAGAATCAAAATCTATAGTTACATAACAGAACTTTGTAAATGAGGAGTGTGTATGTGGAGTGTGTATGTGGACTGGTGGGGAAATTTAAGGAGAGTAGTATGTAAGATTAAGATAAATAGGAATAGAAGCAAGGCTGGGACAAAGGATGGTCACACAAGGTTTAGGAAACTAGAAGAGGGTGGAAAAGAAAGAATGAAAGCATGTTCAAGTGATGATCTGAAGTTGGTCTCTGGGTTTGGGCTTGGGGTTAGAAAAGAAAAATATTAAGAAAAGAGAAAAGAAAAATAAAGTAATATGAAAACAAAGATAAAACAAGATGAAATAAAATCATATATATATATATATATATATATATATATATATATATATATGAATGTGGGCAGGCCCACACACCTATTTCTGTTCCATGTGTCTTTGTCCCTAACTACAACACTAGTTCACCTAAATTACTGCATGTTGGCATTTATTTTGGACTTCTCCATCTACTAAACTCACCTAACCATCATGCACATCCTAGTCCAGGTCCTACTGTGTGGCTGGATTTTCTCCAGTTGCTTGGTCCCATGGTGTAGGGAGAGGGGCCAGACACATAGATCCCTATGTTGGAGCTGTTTTGTGAGTCCTGGCAGATAGTCTTACCCTTGTCTCTAGTTCTGTGGGACATTACTAAGCAGGAAGAAAGTACAGACAAGAAAAGCAAATCCAGTGGAATCCACAGTGATTACACTACTTCTTCTATTCTGTGTTTAACAATTATTTTTTTCTTTAACTTATCCTAGATCTGAGGAATCAGAAATGATAGATCTGAAGAATCAGAAATGAAAGAAAGTCATTTAATCTCTTCCAAATATCTGCATGCAGTTATACAAAGGCAGTAACAACATGTTTCATTATATAAAAACGAAAATGACAACTTCAGATTCCAGGTATTTTATTATAAAGGAATAAAATTGAACCTTTACCAAATTATTCTATTAATACTTGAATGCCAACTTACTAAGAGCAAGAGGAGCATTCATTACCTCTTTAATTGACATTATACCCATAATCCATTTTAAAGTACTGAATAGAGTTTCCAGACACCCAAAATATACTACCATGAAGTAAATTTCTACAGAAAGCTGGACCAGCTAAAGGAAATCTGAGATTTTTGGTTCCTCCTTTCCAAGCAAGTATAAACCTTGAAGTGTTCACAGCTAAAACTGTGAAAAATTATGTCAGCCTATCTCACCACCAAAGTTTTAATATGTGTGTTCATGCTGGGAAACAATGTTTACATAGTTCTTTCTCCATCCACCCTCTCCATTGTGACTTAATGAATAAAGGTGTGTCTCTACTGGGATATGTTTCAAACTATGATGGTGACAGCCGTCACCTGACTGTGGGCCAGGGAAGGATCCAGGTCAACTCAGAAAAGTAACAGTAACAGACACAGACTTTCTCTTTAAGACACCATGAAGAAAGAGACACAGCAATGTTGCTAACTTGACTGGAACAATCAAAATGAAAGTCTTCTTATATGACCTCAATAGTTTAATGCACACAGTTAATAAATATCCAAATTGCCAGGTGTGGTGGCTCACAGCTCTAATCCCAGCACTTGAGAGGCTGAGGGAGGTGATCGTTGTGAGTTTGAGACCAGCCTGGGCTACAAAGTGAGCTCAAGGCCAGCCTGAACTGCATAGGGAGACCCTGTCTCAAAAAGACAAAAAAATTAAATAAATATTGAAATTGGATCATGTTAATCAAATTATAAGGACTTCTGAAATATAATGGAATTTGATGAAAAAATAAATGTTGACAAAAGGAAAGAAGTTACCCTCTGTTCAGGAGGAATCTGAAGTGTACTTCTCACTTCGTTAATTTTTTTACAAGATATTCTAAGCCTGGCATGGTGGTGAACAACTGTATTCTTAGTATTCAGGAGTAAGCACAGGAATCATCTTGAGATAAAGACCAGCCTGCACTACTACCCAGTGCGATAAAAACCTACAAGACACTGTCCAAAAATGTCCTCAAATTTTTAATTTCATTGTTCATAAGCATAACCAAATGTATAATTTTAAACATGTTTAAGCAATGTAATATTAATCATAGTATCAATTTTGTACAAATAAAACTGTTACCCATTTTCATCTTTCCAACTGAAACTTTTAATTTGTATAAATAAAACCTCAACTCCACCAATAACTGAGCAGTCATTAATCTAAAATGAATCAAAAAGTAAAGATACAAGTCTTCTGAGATCATATGAACAGTAAGGTAGTGTTTATAGGTGAGTTTTTGGTATTCAATTTTACTACATTTTCAAAACTGTATCATATGGATACCAAACAACCTGAAGTTATACAGTCCTATTGAGGTGATTCCTCAGAGTATTACTGATGTCCCTGTTCCTCAGGCTGTAGATGAAGGGATTCAGCATAGGAGTGACCAAATTGTACATCAATGAGGCCACCATGCCCTTGGTGGGAGAAGATGAAAAAGCTAAGCCAAGGTACACTCCAGTACCATTTCCATAAAATAAGCAAACAACTGACATGTGGGAACTGCATGTAGAGAAGGCTTTGTAGCTCCCACTGGATGATGGTATTTTTAGAATGGAGGCAACAATTTTACAGTAAGAAAAAAGAATCCCTAAAATAGGAAAAAAGCCTAATATGGCACCCACCAAATATGTGACAAGGGTTTTCATCAAGGTATCAGAACATGAAAGGTTAAAGAGTGGAGTGGGATGGCAGAAGAAACTAGCAATTTCTACATCCTTGAAGCAGGTAAATTGTAAGGCAATTATATTGTGCAACAGGGAGTCCAAAAAGCTTATAAAGGCACACACCAAAATTAGTAGAACACAGAGGTGAGGACTCATAATGGCTGTATACCACAGTGGGTGACAGATGGCCACAAACCGGTCATAGGCCATCACAGTCAGGAGCATGTCATCCATATTTCCAAAAATGTTGAAAAAAGACATCTGGGTCAGGCAGCTCACATAGGAGATGACTCTGTTGTGAGTTAGGATGTCCGCAATCATCTTAGGGACTGTGGTAGAGGTGAAACAGATGTCAGCCAAGGACAGGTTGGATAGGAAGAAGTACATGGGGGTGTGTAGGTGGGGGTCAGAGCTGACAGCCAGAATGAGGAGCAGGTTCCCAGCCACTGTGACCAGATACTTAGACAAGAAAAGTCCAAAGAGGACAGGTTGCAATTTTGGGTCCTCTGAGAAACCAAGGAGGTAGAATTCTGAAACACAGGTCAGATTGTGTGTTTCCATAGTGCTTGATTACCTTTTCAAAACAATTAATTAGAGAAATGAATAAATAACATGCAAGACTCAGTGGGTTATAATTCAAGTATTCACAGGCAAATTATCCCCACATGAAGTCTACAAAGCTTAAAACATATGTATTCATGTGGGAGACTCCATTCTATGAGCTCTATAGTATTGGGTTATGTGCTATTGACCTCCCTCTGTGCACTTCCAACCTGTAGACACTCTTGTGGCAAGGTTAGGGCCTTCAAGTCTAGACTGCTATGACCCCAGTAACATATACCAAACTCTTTCTAAAAACCAAAAAAGAAGCATCAAGATCTATCATTGCCTATGATGAATGTCGCCATCATATCTAAATTATACCAATGAACTTAATTAGAAATAAATGATAATTAAATAAAAAACACATGATTCTATTGGAAGGACACTAATAAACTTTTAAGTACATCTTATTTTGTTTCCAGAAAAGTGAACAATTTCTCTTGACCTGGGATGTCTATAATCACTGTAACATCTAGGAATGCATTATCTGAATACTAAATTTAAGTTAATATTTCATAATTGAAATGCATAATATTGAGCCACTTATAGCTCAGTAAGCTTTCAACATTCTTTGGTTTTCTTATTTGTATATTTCCTGTATGTAAGAGTTTGTTGTGCATAACTGATTTAAAATGCAACTTCTTGCTTTTCTATGGTGAGCACAAATTTCTATAGAGCATGCCCTGAAATATGTGCATAATCTTATGAAATAATATCTATGAAAGCAGCATTAGTATATAAAGTAATAACATAAAAAGCACATCTGGCATTTTATATTTTATACAGGTTATTTTATTTACTCCATGAAATACCATGAAAGTGTCAATATATATACTTCTTTTCTAAATTCTGTGTTCTATAATAGCACGTTAATGTGCTTCACTATTCCTCTGATACTAAGCCCTCTAAAATCCAGTGAAAAACTTTAGAAACCTCAAAATTCCCAAAACCCAGACTGATTTCAAGCCTTGATAATTCTGATTGACATATTTTTTGCATCAATTTTCCCTGATACAATATTTATATTTCTCTTAAGTATCTACATGAAGGAAGTTTGGTCTCTTTTTTATTATGCCACACTGTGGTTGGGAAATTGCAGAAATAACTACACAAAATTATGTTGCACACCTGAAAACTCACATACAAAAGAAAAAGTATATAAAATACTATAAACATGGCTGTAATATTCCTACATCTATACAATGGGGATAACATTCATTACCTTATATGGTTGCTGTATGAAAGTGTTTTGAAAATATTAATTTGTATCACTAAGCATCCATAGATAGATAGATAGATAGATAGATAGATAGATAGATAGATAGACAGGCAGATAGAGATAGGCAGAAAGACAGACAAACACATAAAGAAATAGACACTTTGAAATATCCAGACATTTTATACTCAGACCAATCACATTAATCAGATTTTTAACATTTAAAAAAATTTCTTGAGTCCAGGCGTGGTGGTGCATGCCTGTAATCCCAGCACTCAGGTGGCTGAGGTAAGAGCATCACTGTGAGTTCCAGGCCAGCCTGGGGTACAAATTGAGTTCAAAGCCAGCCTGCACTGCATAGGAGAACCATATTTCAAAAAGACAAAAATAATCTTACACCAGGTTAGGAACCACTGCTTTAGAATGTTTGCTGTATTCCAAAAATGCTCCATTAATATTACCTCTCCCTGTGCTAACATATAAAGATTTAGTAATGCTTACATAACAGCTAAATGTTGTCAGAGAAATTTGAGTTGATAACTCTCTGTAAATCTGTTGTCATTAATTTTGTGTATAGATTTTCCATTTCAAGATTTTTAGGTCAGCATTAATTTTTCCTGAGTTTTCTTTCAAAATTACCTAAAATTAGCTAAAGCTTATGTAAACACACCTATTGCCATTTGAAGACATGGAAAGGGTTTTGAGTCTCCTAAACTAATGCAAACAAATACCTAGAGATTCTTCATCTCACTTGTAAGTTTATTAGTATGAGAGTCTTTTAAAAATACATGTGCTTCTTTCCCTGTCATACAAGTGATAATCTATATTAAAATATTAGTGGGAGATACTTCTCTGATTTCCAAAACATAATATATGTAACATTTTGTATTTTCCCAAAAAAGTCAGTCAATATCATTGACATGTACTTATTCTTGAGATATCTTGAAAATGTCCATACAGTCTGTCCAGCAATGGTCTTGTTAAAATATGACACAAGGAAATTTCATTCTTATATAGAGAATAACATGAATATTTTGCTCATGGAGGAGGCTGTTTCCTGGTAAGGGACTTGGAAATGAACTTGTAGTCCTGTATGGTTAACCTGATCCCATACCATACACTGTATTGTGAATCTCTCCTCCTTTCTGTCCTCACACTAGGAAAATACGGACAGACTGTCACCCATTTCCACACCTGTAGCAACTAAAGAAGGTTTGGAAATTAAGTATGTAGTCATTGTGAGTTTTTAGGTTTAGTATAAGGAGTTCTTTCCTTATCCAAGGAGAAAACTACTGATCGAATATTCAAATGGCAGTAGAACCTGTAATAACACAAAACTCTGTAATGCATCTCAGCCTAAGGCATACATTGACCTAATCCTTTTTCTTTGTGAATTTTTAAAAACCATGTGTATCTCTGCTGTGTTTTTGAATCATGAATGTAGATGCAAATAAATGGGTTACTGAGCCCACGTGTCTGTGAAAAAGATGCAAACGAGATATTTTTATTGTCTCTGTATCTGTGGGATATTCCAGACAGGAACTTACCAAACATATTTGTGTCATGCTGAGTAGAGGGAAATATTGTGGTTCAAGGAAGACTTTTTTCAATATGTAAAGAGGTTTTATTTCTGCTGCCTGTTTCTGGCTTTGGGAAATGAGATGTAAGGACAGCATATCATTCCTGTCCAAACGTATGCATATAGTTACCCAAAGACAAAAATAGTCTTGTTACAGAAATGGTAACTTCAAGTCACAGAACATAATTGGAATGAAGATTATCTTTATGATTAATAATAATAAAAGGTAAATTGTATTTGGCTCTAATGTTATAAACATTAACCCATTTGCAACTCTCCCCCTAAGTATAATCTATAGTGTGTTTGTGTTACAAAGAAATCAACACTAAATCAGTGCTGCCTAAGAGATGTTAAAACCTGCCCTGCATCAGTAAATAATAAGTGGGGATAAAATGATTAAAAATTAAATTGACAGATGCTGTCTAATGCATCAAAATTTTTCATTGGTTCCCAATCCACAAAAAACATTTAACCAGAGAGATAAGTTTTAACCACGGGCGCATTTCAGGTGCATTTTTACTCCTGTGTTTCCTTGACATGTCCCAATGTGACACTGAATGAAATAATTTCAGGCACAGAGAAAGATGTGGGAGCCCCATAAATATCTTTCACAATGGTAGCAAAGAAATGAGTGTTGAATTATACTGACAGAATATATTTCTTTATTAGGATGACAATCATTTGAAAGTACTCTGGTTTTTTCTCTGTCATACAAGCGAAAATATATGTAACACTACTGATGGGAGACACTTACCTGGATTTCATCAAAAAATTCATGAAACATTTGGCATCTCATGAGTGGATATTGTTTCTCTGATGGTTGTCTGTGACCTATAACTGTCTTTCCATACTTCTCTGTTCTGTGATCTCTCAGGAACTTCCACAAAACCCTAGAAGAGGGGGTCAGTTCTCCTTTCTCCAAGTGACAAGAAAGGGAAAGGACTATGTGTGTTAAGGGGACAACCTGCCAGGATTAATCTTCATGTGATGTCCTCTGTCCTTAATCAGACAAATCAATTTAAATATGGCTTAATATTTTAATACCAAATAACCTGCTGTGAATTTTATTAAAACAGGTGCATTTTCCATATGAAATAATAATGTGAACACTCTAACAACAGGAAGACAAAACCAATGAAATGCAGTGAGCTGCACAGAGCACACTGTCAGTGCCTGGAGCACAGGAAGCCCTCAGCACCAGTTTATGATGCTATGATCCCTGTCCTCCTCCTCCGTAGCCTTACCATCACCTTCAGTGTCCTTTTATGGAACTAAGACAATGCTGCAGAAGTGCACATTTTCTTCAGCTGTACATGAGACACCAAAAGGAAGCAGAAACCGAGTGTGCATGAAGCAAATCTGAAATAAGAATTCTTTCTCTCCCACTACAAAAAACATACCATTTGTATTTCATATAACTGATATATTTTATATTTATACCTTTCCATCTGTCTACCCACACTGTCTTCTTGTTTTGATGGAAGGAAACTACACTTTCGTGTTATCTTTCCCAGGTTCGTGAGATCCCACTGCACTTACTGGATTATACTACTTCTCTGCAGGTCATATGCAAGATGAGAATATCAAAGGATTCTCTCGTGTCTGCAGCCCAGTGAAAGTTCACTCTCTGTTCTCTGGTTTCAAATTAAAGCAGACAGAAACTTCACGTTGCAGAAAATCATGGGAACTTCGACACAAATGTGGCACTCACTGGATTTGAGTCAGTAAACTGAAGGGCTGGCAGTGCAAACTGATTATCAACAATAATACAACAACTATGGAAGCTTGATATATACAGGGCATAGTCACCCAAATTGGTCTGTGTCATCCCAGTCTCTAGGGACTTCCTAACATGAAAGGAGACAGAGAGAATAGGAAAACAAGTGTCCACAAGAGGGTTAAAGTGAAGTCTTCTAATCACCTCTTTAATTTATATCTAATTTTAAGTCACCATTTGCTTTATTTCCTTCTTGTAGAAAAATAAGCATAATAAAAATTTACAGTTTTAACAGTGTTTAGCACACACTTCCATGACTTTAGCTACACTCACATTTTTGTGAAACATTCAAATCCTGCAACATCATACATTTTCAAGAACTTTTCATTTTCCAAAATGAATTTCCATTTTCCATAATTAATTTCATATTTCCCCATTTGTGCCAACAGTATAACACTATGAAAAGTTATGAGACATTAAGCCCATGAATGTGCAATATTAATAATGCCAACAAGACTGGACTAACAAGTCTGGGTGTTATGTTGTTCAGCTTTTTCCAACTGTATTTTAATAGCTGCCACAGGACCTGAGGTGGAACTATTCTGATGTGAGTACTTAGGGTATTTAGAAGGTTCCCCCATCATGGTCGGAATTTTCAATATACAGATGTTTTACATCTTTTATTAGATAGATTCCTAAGTATTTCATTTTGAGGGAATGTTATTTTGTTTTGTTTTTTTTTTAAAAAAAAAGCAAAACAGAAAAAAAGAATACCAAAGGAAAACAGAAAAAACAGAATTCAAAGGAAAAAAAGAAAAAATAAGAAATCACTAGTTGATAAATTACATACTATCATCTTTGAAATAGTTATTCAAATTACAAAATAAAAGCACGCAAAGTAAACATTCAAACAGTAAGATTGCAAACTGTTCTATTCAGCGATCTAACAAAAACTTAGAAATATGATCATCTATCTTACACTCTTGAATATACATGCAGTTATATCCTTTAGAGTATTTCCGTTTCCTCTCTTTCTTACAATAGCAATTACACATTTTGGTTTTATTACTCTTGCAGTTCTTATTTACTTTTTACACTAGAGACACAATGTGATATTTATAAATATGATTTTTATTTATTTCACTAATGAGGATAGTCTCAAGTTGTCTCCATTTACCTTATGAAGGACTCAAGATCATCCTTTTTACAGCAGAGTAATATTCAACTGTATAAAAATACCATGTCTTTCTCATACACTCTGTGGTTGATGGACATTTTGGTTACTTCCAAGATTTAGCTATTACAAATTTTGCTGCTCTGAACATGGGTGCACATGTATTACTGTGGTATGAAATTTTCAGTTTTTCTGGGAAAACACCAGGAGGGAAATAGCTAGATTGAATGGAGATTCCAACCCTAGTCTTTTGAGAATTCTTCATACTGATTTCCATAGTGGCTGCGCCAGTCTATACTTCCACCAACAGTGGAGCAGTGTTCCTCTTTTCCCCATAGCCGTGCCAACATTTTTTATCAGTTGATTTCTTGATGGCAGCTATTCTTTCTGGAGTGAGATGAAATCACAATGTTATTTTAACTCGCATTTCTCAACTGACCAGTGATGGTGAACATTTCTTCATGTATTCATTTGCCATTTGTATATCTTCCTCTGATCACTGTGTGTTCATTTCAGATGCCCATTTTTGGAAAGGGTCTTTGAATTTACGGGGGGGGGCTTGATTTTTTTCAATTCTTTATATGTTCTGGATATAAGTCCATTGTCTGAGGGGTTGCTGGCTAAGATTCTTCGCCACTCTGTGAGTTTTCTTTTCACTCTGTTGGCGTTTTCTTTTTGAAGTGCAGAAACTTTTCAATAATATGAGAGACCAGTTGTTGATTATTTGAAGTGTTTTCCATGCAGTTTGAGTTTTGTTCATGAATTATCTGCCTACCCCTATATCTCCAAGACTTCTACCTACCTTGTCTTACAGTAGAGTTAGTGTTTCAGTTTTAATATTTAGGTCTTTCATCCATTTAGAATTTAGTTTTGTGCATGGTGATAAGAATAGATCTAGTTTCAGTGTTTGGCATGTGGAGAGATAATTTTTCCAACACCATTTATTAAAGAGGCTATCCTTCCAGTCAACATGTTTAGCCTCTTTGTCAAATATCAGGTTGCTGAGTGTCTTTCTAGTCATGCTTGCATCTTCTAATCTGTTCCATTGATCCTCAGGTCTATTTATTTTCCAGTACAATTCTGAATTTATCCATGTGGCTTTGTGGTACAGTTTCAGTCAAGAATTGAAATACCTCCTTCCTTGCCTTTGTTGCCCAGAATTGCCTTTGTTATTATAGGTTTCTTCTGTTTCCATATGAATTTTAGGAATGTTTTCTCTAGATCTGTGAGGTATCTCAATGGTATTTTGATTGAGACTGCATTAAATCTGTATAACATTTTTGGGAGCAAGGCCATTTTCACAATGTTGGCTCTTCCTAGCCAAGAGCAAGGAATATCCTTCCATTTCCTAATATCTACTACATTATCCTTTTTTAGCATAGGATAATTTTCAGCTCATGGCTATTTAACATTATTAGTTAGGTTGATTCCTAAGTATTTTATTTTTTATATGTTAATGTAAAGGGCGATATTTCTATAATTTCTCTCTGTGTGAGTTTTTTATTTGTCTACAGGAGTCCTATTGATTTTTGAGCATTGACTTTTTATCCAGCTACACTGCTGAACTTGTTTATTACTTCTAGTAGTCTTTTAATGGAGTTTTTTGGGACTTCTATATAGAGTATCATGTCATCTGCAAATAGTGATAATTTAACTTCTTTCTTTCCTATCTTTATTCTTTTTATTTCTCTCTCTTGTCTGATTGCCCTGGCTAGTGTTTCCAGAACTATATTGAAAAGGAGTGGTGATAGTGAACATCCTTGTCTTGCTCCTGATTTTAAATTGAAAGCTTTCAGCTTTTGTCTGTTTTGCATAAAGTTGGCTGTTGGTTTGTCATAGATGGCTTATATAAGGCTGAAGTAGACACTGTGTATTCCAAGTTTCTGAAATATTTTTATAATGAACATGTGTTTGGCTTTTTCAAAACATTTATCTGCATCTATTGAGATGAGTGTGATTGTTTTTGGCTCTGTTGGTGTGCTGTATTACATTTCTTGATTTGTGTATGTTAAACCATCCCTGCATTTCTGGAATGAACCCCACTTCATCATGATGTATAGTCTTCTTGATGATTTGGCATTCTATTTGCCAGTATTTTACTGAGAATCTTTGCATCAATGTTCATTAGTGAGATTGGCCTATATTACTCCTTTTTGGTTGGGTGTCTCTCTGGTTTTAGTATGAAGGTAATTCTTGCTTGTAGGAATGATCTGGGGAGGATTGCTTTCTTTCAATTTCATTAAAGAGTTTAAGAAGCACTGGCAGCAAATCTTCTCTAAATTTCTTGTAGATTTCAGCTGTGAATCCATCAGGACCTGGGCTTTCTTTCTCGGTAAGTTGTTAATTATGTTATCAATTTCAGTAGCTGATATTGAGTTGTTCACAATTGCTATACCTTCTTGGTTGATCTTTGGCAGTCCATTTGTTTCTAGGAAACTGTCCGTTTCTTCTGTGTTTTCCACACTATGTGAGTAGAGATTTTCAAAGTAGGTATTCATGACCTTATGAATTTCCGTAGGATCTGTAGTAATTTCCCCCTTTTCAATCCTTATTGCATGAATTTGGGTTTTTTCTTTCCCTTTCTTTATAAGGTTAGCTAGAGGTTGGTCATTTTTGATTATTCTCTCAAAATCCAGCTTTTTGATTCATTAATTGTTTGTATTATTTTTTAGTTTCAACTGCATTGATTTCTGCTCTAATCTTTACAATTTCCTCTCTTCTATGAGCTTTGGGTTTAGCTTGCTCTTCATTTTCTAGAAGCTTGAGATGGAGCATTATGATATTTTTTGTGCTTATTCTGTTTTCTTGATATGACAATTTATTGCTATATACTTCCTTCTTAAGACCACTTTCATTGCATCCTACAGATTACAGTACATTGTTTCTGTATTTTCGTTGAATTGTTTGTATTGCTTTATTTCTTCTTTAATTTCATCTGTAGCCCACTGGTTGTTCAAAAGGTCGTTATTTAATTTACATGTATTTATGCAGGTTTTGCAATTTCTTTTCCATTAATTTTCAATTTCAGTGCACTGTGGTGAGATATTATGGATGGGATAATTTTGATACCTTTGCATTTACTTAAGAATGTTTTATGGGATAATATATGGCTTATTTTGGAGAATGTCCCATGTGCAGCTGGGAAGAATGTGTATTCTGATGTGGTTTGGTGGAACACTCTGTAAACATTTACTAAATCCAATTACTCACAGGTATGATTCAGTTATATTATTTCTTTGCTGACTTTTTGTCTAGTTGATCTATCTCTTTTTGAAAATGGGCTGTTAAGATCCCCTGTTGTATTTGTGATCTTGTGTATTTGGTTTTTCATGTCCTTTAGTATCTCTCTTATATAATTGGGTGCTCCTGTGTTTGGTGCATATATATTTATAATTGTTAGTACTTCCTCTTAAATTTTTCCACTTACAAGTAGGTAGTGACCTTCTTTATCTCTTTTAATCATTTTAGGTTTGAAGTTCATGTTGTCTGCAAATAGGATAGTTACCCCTGGTGTTTTCTGGGTTCCTGTTGTATGGAATACTGTTTTCAATCCTTTGACTTTTAATCTATGAGTTTCCTTTTGGGTTAGATGTGTCTTGTTTACAGAATATTGTGGGATCATGTTTCTTGATCCATTCTGTCAGCTTATTTCTTTTGATAGGTGAATTGAGGCCATTTACATTTATGGATATCACTGATATGTACTGGGCTTGACTTAGCCATGTTATTTCCAGTTGTTTGCTTCCTGCTTTTCCCTCTCATTTAATTGCTTGTCCTACCTTGTTGTTTCTTTCTTTTGTTTTTCTGGGGATTATGATCATTTTTATCTCTGTCTAGTATGTCTTTCAATACTCTTTCTAGGGTTGGTTTGGTTGACATGAATTTCTTCAGTTCTTCATTGTCATGAAAGTCTCTTGTTTTCCCATTAAATTTGAATGAAACTTTTGCTGGGTACATAAATCTGGCTTGAAAGTTGTTTTTTCTCAGGATTTGAAATACCTCACTCCAAGCTTGTCTTGCCTTGAGTATTTGTGTTGAAAAGTCTGCAATGTTTCTAATGGGATTTCCTTGATAGGTGAGTTGTGTCTTTTCTCTACCAGCCTTTAGTATTCTGTTTGTATGCTGTATGTCTGAGATCCTAAATATTTTGTGTCTGGGTGTGGATTTATGTTGGTTGTGACTATTTGGCATTCTATATGCCTGATTTATGTGCATATAAGTTTTTTCCCCATTTTTGGGAAATTTTCTGCTTTTACTTCTGTGAATATTTTATGTATGTTGTTTGCATTGACTCCTGCATCTTGACTAATGCCCATTAATCTTATATTGTTTCTCTTGGCAAAATCTTGAAGCTTTTGGATTGTCATTTCATGCTTTTTTCATGCTTTTTTTATTTTTATATGTTGTATCCTTTCATGATCACTAATTGCGATCCTTTCCTCAATGTCTGAAATCCTATCCTCAGCTTCATTTAAGAGGTTTTGCACACTTTCAATAGAATTTTTTTTCTTGGATATCTCTTTGAGTTTGTTTCATGAGTTCTGCATGTTTTCTATAGTTTTTATTCAAGGTTTCCATCAGTTTCCCATACTTATGTCTTTTTTTCTCTATTTCTTCTTTAGCTGCATTGAACAACCCCTTTACTAAGGTTGTTATTTCTATTTTTACATGGGAGAGTCCTTCTAATTTGATTTTCTCTATAGCCTCATGGGTTTCTTTTTTTAATTCACTTGCTATATTTTCAGAGCTTTCTCATCTGTTACTTTTGGAGCCCTCTATTTCAATGTTTCCTGTACTTACTCCTGATAGACTAGATGTTTGTGATTGCATTTTTATTTTTCGTTTTGCCATTTTTCCCTTTCGAGTTGGTGTTTTGTCCTTCAATCCAGCTAGGACAGCCACAGTTGCAGGGTGTGGGCTTCATACCTGAGAGCAGAGTTTGGAGTCCACCCTGTATGCTGGGATGCTGCTGCAGCACGTGGTCACCACCCAGGGTTGGATTCCTGGCCCTTCTTGCCACTTGGACCTTGCTTGCCATGGCCCAGCTGGGGCCACCAGGCCCTCTCTCATGTCTTAGGCTAGCCCCAGATGCAGGGCATGGTCTTACCACCTGAGAGCAGGGTTTGGAGTCTGTGTTGTGTGCTGGGTTGTTGCTGCAGTGCCTTGTCATGGCCCAGGGTTTGAATCTGGGCATTGCTTGCAGCTTGGGGCTTGCTGGGCATGGACCAGTTAGGGTTACAGATACCTCTCCCTGGGCCAGGGATATAGCTCAGTGGCTTAAGCACCTGTCTGGCAAGTGCAAGGTCATGAGTTCGATCCCTGGTACCAAAAAAAAAAAAGATACCTCTCCCCATCTTAATCTGGCCCCAGATGTACAGTGTGGTCTTACCACGGGGGAGCAGAGTTTGAAGTCTGCCACATGAGCTGGGATGACACCCCAGTGCCTGGTCATGGCCTGGGGTGTTGTATTCTGTGCCCTAGTTGCAGCTTGGAGCTCACTGGGTGTGGCTTGATTAGGGCCACCTGATCCCTCTCCTGTATCATAGGCTGGCTCCAGAGGTAGGGTTTGGTCTTAGCACCTGGGATCAGAGGTTGGAATCCACCCCAAGCACTGGGATGCCACTGCAGCATGTGGCCATTGTCCTGGGCTGGATTCTAGGCTGTTTAATTTCTTTTAATTTCTTATGTTTCCCAGTGATTGTTCATGAATATATTATTTAATTTCAATGTATTTATGGAGTTTTTGCCATTTCTCCTATAAAACTGAATGTTTTGGCCCACCCTGCCTTCGGGAACTGAATGGAAGCCTGCATCAGGCTTAGGCTGCCCAGGACCTCCATGGGCCCGCCCGCCACTGGGACCTTAGCAGAGGCCTGCATCAGGGGTAAGCTGCCCAGAACCTCCACCATGGGCCTATCCTGCCACCTAGTACTCAGTGAAAGCCCGCCTCAGGGGTAGGCTACCCTGAACCTCCCCTGTGGGCCAGCCCTGACAGGAACATCGAGGAGGGGCACCCAAGATTGAAACCTGCCATGGACTGCTACAGATGGGCCTGCCCTCCCACCTGGAACAACAGAAGATCTCAGCAATATCCAGTTAGAGTGAGAAAATTTGGAACTTTGCTCCCAGGTGGTGAACTTTGGACTACACCAGATTGACTGTATCAATGTGGTGAGTATACCCCTAAAATAGAGGTGTGCAGGGGATAAATAGGGGCAGTAGTAAAACCCCTTCCAACTAACTGTAAGACATTGGTGTGTCTGAAAAGAGTGTGTGTGATCCCCTCCTACACATTGAAAACACCAGGTAGAGTGAAAATGACAAAATGGAAAAGCAAAATGCAGTCTCAAACATATAGTTCACCAGAAACAAGTATAGAAGACAATGAAATAGAGGACCCCAAAAGTAACACACCAGAAATCTCTGAAAAGAAAGCCAGTGAAATAAAAAAAACAACTGCATCAGGCCATAGAGGAAATCAAATTAGAAGTAGTCTCCCATGTAAAGATAGAAATAACAACTTTAGTAAAGTAGTTGTTGAATGCAGCTAAAGAAGAACTAGAGAAAAAAGTACATGAGCATGGGAAACTAATCGAAACTTTAAATGAACAATATAGAAAATAAGCAGAATTCATGAAACAAAATCAAAGAGGCATCTAAGAAACAAAAAAAATCTACTGAAAGTGTGCAAAACCACCTAACGGAAGCTGAGGGGAGGATTTTGGACCTTGAGGACAGGATCACAGTTAGTGATCAGGAAAGGATAGAATTTATAAAAATAACAAAGCAGCATGAAATGACAATCCAGAAGCTTCATGATGATGCCAAGAGCAACAATACAAGAATAATGGGCATTAGCAAAGATACAGGAGTGCAGGCAAATGCCATACATAAAGTATTTACAGAAATAATAGCATAAAATTTCCCAAACATGGGGAAAGAACCTGATATGCAGATAAGTCAGGTATATAGAAGAGCAAACAGTCACAATCAACATAAATCCACGCCCAGGCACATAATAATTAAGATCTCAGACATACAGCATAAAAACAGAATATTAAAAGCTGTCAGAGAAAAGACACAACTCACCTATCAGGGAAAGCCCATTAGAATCATGGCAGACTTTTCAGCACAAACCCTCAATTCAAGAAGAGCTTCCAGTGAGGTATTTCAAGCCCTGAAAGAAAACAATCTTCAACCCAGACTGATGTACCCAGCAAAACTTTCATTCAAATTTAATGGAGAAACAAGATACTTCCATGACAAAGAACACCTGAATAAACTGATGTCCACCAAACCAACCCTAGAAAGAGTCCTGAAGGACATACTAGACAGAGATAAAAATGACTACATTCCCCAAAACAACAACAGAAAGAAACGTCCAGGTAGGACAAGCAATTAAATAAGAGGAAAAGCAGAAAGAAACAACTGGAAATAACATGGCAAAGTTGAGCCAGTATATATCAGTGCTATCCATAAATATAAACTGCATCAATTCACCTATAAAAAGAAATAGATTGACAGAATGGATCAAGAAACAGGATCCCACATTATGCTGCATATAAGGAACATCTGACCCAAAAGGAAACTCATAGATTAAAAGTTAAAGGGTGGAAAACAGTATTCCATGTAACAGGAACCCAGAAAATAGCAGGGGTATCTATTCTATTTGCAGACAACGTGAACCTCAAACCTAAAATGATTAAAAGAGATAGAGAAGGTCACTACATACTTGTTAGTGTTAAAATTCAAGAGGAAGAACTAACAATTATAAATATATATGCACCAAATATAGGAGCACCCAAGTATATAAGACAGATACTAATGGACATGAAAAAACAACTACACAAGTACACAAGTATAACGGGAGATCTTAACAGCCCATTGCCAAAAAGAGATAGATCAACTAGACAAAAAGTCAGCAAAGAAATAACAGAACTGAATCATACCTGTGAGCAATTGGACTTAGTAGATGTTGACAGAGTGTTCCACCCAACCACATCAGAATACACATTCTTCTCAGCTGCACATGGGACGTTCTCCAAAATAGACCATATATTATCCCATAAAACATTCTTAAGTAAATGCAAAGGATTGAAATCATACCATGAATAATATCTGACCATACTGCAATGAAATTGGAAATTAATTGCAAAAGAAATTGTAAAACCTATATAAATATATGGAAATTAAATAACAGCCTTTTGAACAATCAGTGGGCTGCAGATTAAATTAAAGAAGAAATATAACAATACCTACAATTCAATGAAAATATAGAAACAACATACTGTAATCTGTGGGATGCAATGAAAACGGTCTTACTAGGCAAATATATAGCAATAAACTGTCATATCAAGAAAACAGAACAAGCACAAATAAACAACCTAATACTCAAACTCAAGCTTCTGGAAAAAGAAGAGCAAGCTAAACCCAAAGCTCATAGAAAAGAGGAAATTGTAAAGATTAGAGAAGGAATCAATGCACTTGAAACTAAAAAAGCAATACAAAGAATTAATGAATCAAAAAGCTGGTTTTTTGAGAGAATAAACAGAAATGACAAACCCCTAGCTAAGCTTATCAAGAGAAAGAAAGAAAAAACCAAAATTCATGCAATAAGAACTGAAAAGGGAGAAATTGCTACAGATCCCATGGAAATTCAAAAGATCATCAATACCTACTTTGAAAATCTCTATTCACCTAGAGTGGAAAACAGAGAGGAAATGGCCAGATTTCTAGAAACATATAAACTACCAAAGCTAAACCAAGAAGAGATAGCAATTTTGAACAACTCAATATCAGCTATTGAAATTGAAAATGTAATTAAAAGCTTACCAACAAAGAAAAGTCCAGGTCCTGATGGATTCACAGCTGAATTCTACAAGAAATTTAGAGAAGATTTGATGCCAGTACTCCTTAAACTCTTCAATGAAATTGAGAAAAAAGCAATACTCCCTAAATCATTCCTGGAGGCAAGTATTACTCTGATACCAAAACCAGAGAAAGATCCAACCAAAAAAGAGAACTATAGGCCAATCTCACTAAGGAACATTGAAGCAAAGATTCTCAACAAAACACTGGCAAATAGAATCCAGCAAATCATCAAGAAGATTATACATCATGACCAAGTGGGGTTCATTCCAGGAATGCAGGGATGGTTTAACATACACGAATCAAGAAATGTAATACACCACATCAACAGAGCCAAAAGCAAAAACCACATGGTCATCTCAATAGATGCAGAAAAAGCTTTCAACAAAGTCCAACACATGTTCATGATAAAAATCCTCCAGAAACTCAGAATACAAGGCATCTATCTCAACATTATAAAAGCCATTTATGACAAACCAACAGCAAACATTATACTAATTGGACAAAAACTGAAAGCTTTCACTTTAAAATCAGGAACAAGACAAGGATGTCCACTCTCACCACTCCTTTTCAACATAGTTCTGGAAACACTAGCCAGGGCAATCAGACAAGCGAGAGAAATGAAAGGAGTAAAGATAGCAAAGGAAGAAGTTAAATTATCACTATTTGCTGATGTCATGATACTCTATATAGAAGACCCAAAAAACTCCATTGAAAAACTGGTATTTCCACTAGGTAATAAACAAGTAATAAACAAGTTCAGTAGTGTAGCTGGATACAAAGTCAGTGCTCAAAAATCAATAGTACTCCTGTACACAAACAAAAAACTCACTGAGAGAAATGATGGAAATATCGCCCTTACAATAAGATCTAAAAAAATGAAACACTTAGGAATCAACCTAACTAAAAATGTAAAAGGCCTATATGTTGAAAATTGTACTATGCTGAAAAAGGAGATTGAAGAGGATATTAGAAAATGGAAGGACATTCCTTGCTCTTGGTTAGGAAGAACCAACATTGTGAAAATGCCTATACTCCCAAAACTGTTATACAGATTTCACGCAATCCCAATCAAAATGCCATTGACATGCCTCGCAGATCTAGAGAAAACACTCCTAAAATTCATTTGGAAACAGAAGAAACCTAGAATAGCAAAGGCAATTCTAGGCAACAAAACAAGGCAGGAGGCATCTCAATTCCTGACTTGAAACAGTACTATAAAGCCACAGTGATCAAATTAGCTTGGTACTGGCAAAGAAATAGACCTGAGGATCAATGGAGCAGATTAGAAGATGCAAGCACAACTACAAAGACACTCAGCCATCTGATATTTGACAAAGGGGCTAAATATGTCCACTGGAAGAAGGATAGTCTCTTTAATAAATGGTGTTGGAAAAATTGGCTCTCTACATGCTGAAGACTGAAACTAGATCCATGCATATCACCATGCACAAAACTAAAGTCTAAAAGGATCAAAGACCTCAATATTAAAACAGAAACACTAAATCTACTGGAAGACAAGGTAGGTAGAAGTCTTGGAGACATAGGGTTAGGCAGAGAATTCATGAATCAAACGCAAACTGCACGGGAAACACTTCAAAGAATCAACAAATGGGATCTCATATTATTGAAAATTTTCTGCAGTTCAAAGGAAATCACTAACAGAGTGAAAAGAAAACGCACAGAGTGGGAAAGAATTTTAACTAGTAACCCCTCAGACAAAGGACTTGTGTCCAGAATATATAAAGAATTGAAAAACATCAAGCCCCCCAAATTCAAAGACCCTCTCCAAAAATGGGCATCTGAGATAAACACACAGTTCTCAGAGAAAGATATACAAATGGCAAATAAATACATGAAGAAATGTTCGCCATCACTGTCATTGGAGAAATGCAAATTAAAACAGCACTGAGATTCCACCTTACTCTGGAAAGAATAGCTGCCATCAAGAAATCAACTGATAACAAATGTTGGCGAGGCTGCGGGGGAAAAGGAACACTGCTTAACTGTTGGTGTGAATGTAGACTGGTGCAACCATTATGGAAATCCATATGGAGAATTCTCAGAAGACTAGGATTGGAAGTTCCATTCAATCCAGCTATCCCCCTCCTGGGTATTTTCCCCAAAGAACTGAAAAGTTCATGTCACAGTGATATATGTGTACCCATGTTCATAGCTGCACAATTTGTGACAGCTAAATCCTGGAAACAACCCAAATGCCCATCAACTGCAGAATGGATGAAAAAGATGTGGCATTTTTATACAATGGAATATTGCTCACCTATAAAAAAGGATGATCTTGAGGCCTTTATAGCCAAATGGAGACAACTTGAGACTATCCTCATTAGTGAAATAAGTAAGAATCATATTTATAAATATCACATTGTGTCTCTAGTGTAAAAAGTAAATAAGAACTACAAATGTAATAAAACCAAAATGTTTAATTGCTATTGTAAAAAAGAGAGGAAAAGAAAGTACTCTAAGGGATATAACTGCATGTAAGTTTGAGTGTGTAAAATAGATGACCATATTGCTGAATCTTTGTTGGATCTTTGAGCAAAACTGTTTGTAGTCTGACTGTTTGAATATTTACTATGTACCCTTTAACTTTGTAACTTGAACAACTACATCCAGGATGACAGTACATAATTTATAAATTACTGATTTCTTAGTGAGGCTTTTTCTCATTCTCCTTTTTCTTCCTTTCTTCTAGAATTTTGTATTGTTGCTTCCCTTTTTTCTGTTTTGTTTTGTTTTTCTTCTCTTTAAATTAAATTTTAAAAATATATAATTGCTATTGTAAAAAAAAGAGGAAATAGGAAGCGCTATAAAAGATATAGCTGCATGTATGTTTAGATGTGTGGGATTGATGACCATATTTCTAGGTTCTTGTTGGATTGTTGAACAGATCCTTTTTCACTCTCACTGCTTTAGTGTCCACTTTGTGTGTTTTAATTCTGTAACTTGAATAACTGTTTTTAAAGGAACAATATGTAATGTATCAACTAGTGATTTCTTACTGTTCGTCTTCTTTTCTTGAAATTCTGTAATATTTCTACCATTTTCCTGTTTTTTTTCTCTCTTTAATAAAAAAGTATAATTGCTATTGTAAAAAAGAGAAAATAGGAAGTGCCATAAAAGATATAACTGCATGTATATTTATGTGTGCAGGATTTTTACCCATATTTCTTAGTTCTTGTTTGATTGTTGAACAGATTTGTTTGCAGTCTCACTGCTTGAGTGTCCATTTTTTTTGCTTTAATTTTGTAACTTGAACAACTATTTCTAAAGTGCAGTATGTAATTTATCAGCTAGTGATTTCTTACTGTTTACGTTTTTTTGAAATTCTGTAATATTTCTCTCCTTTTTTGTTTTATCCCTTTAAATAAAAAATTTAAAAAACTGAATGTTTTATGTTCATTCAGTATTAGGCAATATTAGGCATAAAGACTTGTTTTAAGTGATCTTTTTGAGGTAGAAATGTGCTTACAGGTTTGAATGGACAAGACTTGTAGAGTCCTTCTAATTTTCTGTTTCCTTTTCCAGTTTCCCTGCTTGATGTTCTGTAGTTCATAATTGAAAAATTTCATGCCTCCTTAGGTAATCTGCATAGTTGTCTCAAACACTGGAATACTGAAGACCATAAAGGATTGTTTCACAGGAAAAAGGATGTATACAGGTTGCTGGATTTTGCTTTATTACACTATTTTGGTATGAAGGAATTATGGTGAAATTTTCTGCTGAGTATATACCTACACCTAGAAATTAATTGCAATTATTTATAAAAAAGAACAAAGCAGTCCACCTGGTGAGGTAACAGATGTCACAAAAAGTTTTCAATGGCTTAACATAAGTATTTTTGGATATATATACATATATATGCATATATATGTATGTATGTGCATGTTATTATCTTTTCAAAAGAAAACATTGAAGTTAGTATTTTATGAGTTAGATATTTAGTTATACGTGTGATAGACCTCTTTAGATATACACAATGATCATATTCATCTTACTTTTATGAAATCCATCCATTCACAGCAACATATCTTGTGGGAATGCTTTTGCAGTGTAATTTTTGTTTTGTGCTCTAATATGAACTGTTGAAAACACTCCATTTTATTTCTAATCTTAATTTCTTATTTATAGTTGAGGATTAGCATCATAAGATTCTAAAGGCCAAGTTTAAATACCAGCCACTTCATCTCTTATTTATGGATTTCTGTCAATCTTTCCTGACCCATGAAATGATTTCACAGAGGCACAACCTTACCAAGGAAAAGTACATGATACTATTTCTCAGTTTATTGTTATGAAATATACTTTCAACATTCATTATATCATGCAAATGAAAATTAGCTTAAACTATAAACAGATAGGATATGCGTTTGAACTGCAATAATTGATTTATATTCTATTTTACAATGAATCACTTCTATTTTTCCAATAAACAATCAGTCTTATTAAACACATCATGTTATTAATAAGATAAATTCTCAAAAATATTCCAGAAGTCTGTCTGTTAGTAATCAATAAATGGCCAGAGGCTCTGAACTCCTCCCAGCCTGAGGTAAGGTCCGGACTGTTCCATGCTCAGGGTCCTGCTCTACCTAACTGCTTGGGTCCTGGAGGTACTGAACTCCACCCAGCCAGGTATAAAACCCTGGCACCACACTCCAGGGGTGAATCCTCCTTACCTGCACAGAGAATCTGAAATCTGCCCAGGCCAGTGACCCAATGCAGTCCATCAGGGGAATGTCTGGCCAGGTTCATTGGTCACAGAAGTACCAAGCCCAGCCCAGCCCAGAACCCAAGAGCAGCCCATCAGGGAGAAACAATGGGTCTTGGAGATTTCGAGCTCCACTCATCAGAGCATAAAGCACCAGCTCCATAGTTCAGTGGTGCATCCCAATTATCCATATGATGGGTCCCAGAGGTTACAAACTCCACCCAACCAGGAGCAAGGCCCCAGCACCATATATTGGGGATACACTCTAGCTAACTCTGTACTCCAGAGCCTCTTAATTCCTCCCAGCCAGAGGCAAGATCCAGGTAGTGCCACATTCAGAGTCATGCTCCAACCAGCTGTCTGGAACCTAGAGGTTTTAAACTCAACCCAACCAGACACTAGGCCATGGCCACACATTGGGGTGTGTTCCAATTAGCTACCTGGGCACCAGCGGTTCTCAACTTCACTCAAACAGATTATAGTCCCCAGAAACACACTCCTGGGGTGTGTTCCTGCTAGTAGCAAGAGGATCCAACCTCTATCCAGCCCAGCATCCCAGAGCAACCCAGTACCGTACATCAGAGGAACACCTGGCCAGGTTCACATGCCACAGAACACAAGGATCTAGTGCCATAGGTTGGGGGTGCACCCCAGCTAGGCACAGGAACATTGGAGGATTAAAACTCTGCCCATGCAATGCTCTATTGTAATCCATAAAGAGAGTGACTCACCAGCCTCATTGGTTCCAGAGAAATATGAGAAAACAAAAGAGCAAGTGGCAGTCTCAGGCCTCCAGGCCACCAAGAATAAACCCAGGAAACAGTGAAGTGGGAGACATTGGAAATCACACAACTGAACTTTCTGAAACGTTAGCAACTGAAGTAAAGAAACTCCATGAGTAAACTCCATGAAGCTCTAGAGGAAATCAGAGATCACAAATAGTCTGTCAGGTAAAAATGAAATGACAAACATTATGCAAGAAATTTTCAGTGGATCTAAAGAAGATCTAGATAAAAAATAAAAGAACATAAGAAAATGATGGAAACCTTGAATAAACAATGTAAGACAGAATTAGAATGCATGAAACAGATTCAAAGGATATTCAGGAAATTAAAAATTCCAATGAAAGCTGCCAAAACTGCTTGAATAAAGCTGAAGATGGGCTCTCAGACTTTGAACACAGGAAGGAAGCTTACAATCACAAACGATCCCTTTAAAATAACAAGGAACAGGAAACAACAAGTCAACAGTTGCAAGATGATGCAAAGAAAAAAAAATATATGTCGATAGGTGTCAATGAAAAAGCAGGGGTCAACACAAATGACCTGCAAAGACTATTTGTACAAATAACAAAAAATTTTCCAAACATGGGAAGATAATCTTATATCCTGATACATGAGGCATACAGAACACCAGTTAACCATAACCAAAATAAATCTTTACTCAGACATATAATAATTAGGATTTCAGAAATTTAACACAAGAACAGAATACTGAAAGTTGTCAGAGAAAAGAAACAGATAACCTCTGAAGGAAAGCCTATCAGAATCATGGCAGATTTCTCAACACAAAAGTTCAAGTCAAGAAGAGCTTGGAGTGAGGCAGCCAGCATGCCACTCAAGGCAGCCAGCACATCACTCTGGTAAGTGGCTGTGGCTTCCCAAGCCTAGCAACCCCAGGGAGAAAACCATACCAGTGTTTCCTGAGATCCATGCCATGTTGGAACTTGGGGCTCTGGGAAAACAGGCAGCAAGCACACCGTTTTGTTAAGTGACTGTGGACATCATGGGCTGGGGATTTAGCTCAGTGGCTTAAGCGCCTGCCTGGCAAGTGCAAGGTCATGAGTTTGATCCCTGGTACCAAAAAAAAAAAAAAAAAAAAGTAAGCAGCTGTGATCTCCCAAGCTGCGGCTGCCCAAGGGTGAGAACCATATCAGTATTTCCTAAGATCCACGCCATGTTGGAACTTGGGGCACTCTGAAAACAGGCAGCCAGCTCACTGCTCTGGTGGGCAGCTATGAGCCTACCAGCACGTGGGTTAAGAATCAAATATCCATCTCACACCTCCCCTAGCAAGTGAGAGCCAGAAATCTGAGCATCTTTATATGCAATATCACAAATAACGGGGATTTTCTTCTGCCATATCTTTAAAGGCAAATGTTTTTATCTCTATTTTGCTCTGTTCTGATTAATGGTATTGCTCTATTAAAAATTTTATTTTTACAATTTTGGTATTTCCTTTGATATTGCTCTACCTGATTGAAGGAACAACTATTGTGAAAAAAAGACAGATATAGTATTGTACCTATTGCTGTTATCCTGGAAACATGCTGTGAGGTTCTGTACCAATTTCACTGCACAGTCTCAATGGGCTTTGTCCTGTCTTGTTCTGCTATATTTTACTACCTTCAAAATAAATAAATAAATTAATTAATTAATTAATTAAATTAATGCATAAATAAAATAAAAAATAATAATAAATAAGAAAAGAATAAAAAAGTAAATAACAACAACAAAACAGATAAGTAAGGTACTGAGCAACCTGAAACATGATATAACTAAACAGATAATGGACTTAGAAAGCAAAATTGGGAAAAAAGTACTCTAAAGAATATAACTGCATATATATTTAAGTGTGTAGGATTGATAACCATGTTGCTGAGTTTTTGTTGGATCGGTGAACAGAACTCTTCGCAGCTTCACTGTTTGAATGTCCACTTTTTATGCTTTAATTTTGTAACTTGAACATCTGTATCTAAGAAGACAATATGCAATATAAGAACTAGTGATTTCCTACTGTTTATTTTTTTTGAAATTCTGTACTGTTTCTACCTTTTTTCTGTTTTGCTTCCCCCCCCCCTTTTAAATAAAATTTAAAGAAAGAGCTTGGAGTGAAGTATTCAGGTCTTTTTGGTGGAGGGGAGACAGTGTAGTGAACTTCGTGAAGAACTTCACAGCAAGTTACCGGGATAACAGTAATGGGTAAACAGTATATCTTGTTATCATCACAATAGATGTTCTTTCAATCAGGTATAGCAAAACCAAAGGAAATACAGAATGTTATAGAACTTATCAAAACAGAATATTAAATAGAGCAATAGTGCTAATCAGAACAATGCAAAACAGTGGTAAAAATATTTGCCTTTAAAGAGATGGTAGAAGGAAATCCCCCTTCTTCGCTGTATTGCATATGGTCAACCTCTTAAGAGATGCTCAGTTCTCTGGTTCCCATTTGCTAATGGGGGGAGGAGAGGAGGGACATGGGCTGTTTGCTTCTCAGCCTGCATGCCAGTAGGCTCACAGCCACTTGCCAGGAACCCGAGCTGTTGCTTGATTTCCCAGCACCCTAAAGTTCCAACATGGCACAGGCCTCAGGAGACACTGGTGGTTCTTGCCCTGGGGCTGGTGCACCTTGCCCAAGCCATGGCTGCTTACCAGAGAGGCGAGCAGGTTGCTTGGTTTCAAAGCACCCTGAAGTTCCAACATGGCACAGATATCAGGAGACACTGATAGTTTTTGCCCTGGGTATTTCCAGGCCATGGCCACTTACCAGGGAGGTAAGCTTATTGTTTGGTTTCCCAGTACCCTCAGTATTCAGGTCTTGAAAGAAAACTTTTGGGAACCGAGAGGGGAGTTAGGTCCACACAGCTGTGAAGGGAGTGATAGCTCACTGGTGCTGGCCCAGGAGAGTTTGGGACATCACTCCCGGTGCTTAGGTGTCTGTCCAGGCCATTAGGACAATGGACTAGCCTGGAGAGGTTTCAAAGGCTTGAGTGACCTTTATTCAACCAGAGGACCATGCCCCTGTCCAGTGGGAAATCAGGCCAGAGCAGCAGCAAGGTGAGTTCCAGCTTGCTGGCACTGACCTGGAAGAGTATGGGACATCACTCCCAGTACTTGGGTGCCCAACAAGCCCACTAGGGCACTGGACTAGCCTTGAGAGGTTTCACAGGCTCGAGTAGACCAAGCCCAGAGATCATCACTCAACAAGGGGAGCCAAGGCCTGTGAGTCCTGGGAACAGGGGGCACAGGAGGTGATTTCCAAAACATTCAGGGAAAGTTTTGGAATATCACTGAAAACATGGAAATATAGGAAAATGACAAAAAGAAAGACCAAAATGCAATCTCAAACCTCCAGCCCATTCCAAGAAGGCCTGGGAGCTACATACATGGAAGGAAATACAAGTCATATGCCTGAAATACCTGAAATGAAATCAATTGAAATAAAGAAGCAAGTATGGGAAGCTATGAAGGAACACAAATCAGAAATAATCTCCCAGGTAAAGGAAGAAATGATAAAAGTAGTGAAACAAATAGTGAATGCATCTAAAGAAGACACAGCTAAAAATTTAGAGGAACAAAGCAAACAGATAGAATGCCCAAATGAACAGTATAAGAAACAAACAGAATACATGAAGCAGATTCAAAAAGATAAACAGGAAATCAAAAACTCTTGAAAGTTTCAAAAACCATCTCAACAAAAGTAAAGATAGAATCTCAGACCTCAAAGATAAGATTGTAGCCAGTGATCAGGAAAGGAAAGATTTTTTAAAATATCAAGATATCAGGAAATAACAATTCAACAGCTGCAAGATGATACAAAGTAAAACAACATAAGACTAATAGGGATAAATGAAAAAGAAGGGGACAACAGAAATAATATCAAAAGGGTATTTACAGAAGTAATACCTGAAAACTTCCCAAACATGAGTATGGAAACTGACATACAGATTAGTAAAGCATATAGAGTTCCAAATAGCCATAACCAGAACAAAACTACACACAGACATATAATAATCAGCATCCCAGAAATCCAACATAAGAACAGAATAGTAAAAGCTGTTAGAAAGAAAAGACAGGTCACCTATAAAGGAAAACCTATCAGAATCACAGCAGACTTCTCAACACAAACAATGAAGTCAAAAAGAGCATGGGGTGAAGTTTTTCAGATCTTTAAAGAAAAAGACTTTCAACCCAGACTGATGTACCCTGCAAAACTGTCCTTCAAAATGGATGGAGAAATAAGATACTTTCATGACAAAGAACAGCTGAAGAACTTCATGATCACTAACCAACCCTTCAAAGAATACTCAAAGACATTCTAGATACACATAGGAAAAAACCATTAAGCAAGACAGACAACTAAACAGAATGGAAAGGTAAAGATACAACAGCAGAAAGATAACATGTCAACAATAAAATGATATATAACAGTTATACCCATTAATGTAAATAGCTTCAATTCTCCAATTAAAATAAACAGGCTGGCAGAATGCATCAAGAAGCAACGTCCAACCATATGCTGTCTACAAGAAACCCATCTAACCCAAAAGGAAATTCATATTGAAAGTCCAAGGATGGAAAACAATACTTTATGCAACAGGAACTCAAAAAAAAAAAAAAAGCAGGGGTAGCTATTCTGTCTGCAGACAATGTGAACTTCAAACCAAGAATGGTCCAAATAGATAAAGAAGGTCCCTACATACTACTTAGGGAAAGACTTCCTTGTCTTGTGCCTGATTTTAAGATAAAGACTTTCAGTTTTTGGCCATTTAATATGACACTGGCTGTTGGTTTGTCATAGATGACCTTTATCATATTGAGGTAAAGACCATCTATTCCAATTCTCGGTAAGGTTCTTAATCATGAATGGGTGTTGGATCTTATCAAAAGATTTTCTGCAACTATAGAAATGATCATGTGTTTCTTGCTTTTGTCTCTATTGATACAGTGGATTACATTTATTGATTTATGTATGTTGAACCATCCTTGCATGCCTGGGATGAATCCCACTTGGTCATACTGTATAATCTTCTTGATGATTTTCTGCATCCTGTTTGCCAATATTTTATTGAGAAATTTTGCATCTATGTTCATTAGGGAGATTGGCCTGTAGTTCTCTTTTTCAGTTGGGTCTTTCTCAGGTTTTGGTACTAGAGTGATATTTGCTTCCAGGAATGACTTAGGGAGAATTGCTTCCCTCTCAATTTCATTGAAGAGTTTGAGGATTGTCAGCATTAAGTCTTCTTTGTATTTCTTGTAGAATTCCACAGTGAATCCGTCTGGGCCTGGGCTCTTCTTTGTTGGTAGGGACTTGATTATATTCTCAATTTCATTCATAGGAATTGGGTTATTTAGCAGTTTTACATCTTCTTGATCTAACTTTGGTGGTTCATATGTTTCTAGGAATCTGTCCATTTCTTCTGTGTTATCAAACCTATGAGAGTAGAGGTTTTCAAAATAGTTGTTGATGATCTTCTGTATTTCCACAGGGTCAGTAGTGATTTCTCCTTTTTCATTCTGTATTGCATGAATTTGAGTCTTTTCTTTTCTTTTTTAAATTGGGTTGGCTAGGGGCTTGTCAATTTTATTTATTCTTTCAAAGAACCAACTCTTTGATTCATTGATTCTTTGAATTGTTTTCTTAGTCTCTATTGCCTTAATTTCTGCTCTGATCTTTATAATTTCCTCCCTTCTTTTGGCTTTGGGCTCAGCTTGCTCTTTTTGTGGATGTTTCACTTGTAATATCAAGTTGCTTATTTGTGTTCATTCTGTTTTCCTAATGTGGGAACTCAGTGCAATAAATTTTCCTCTGAGAACCACTTTCATTGCATCCCACAGGTTCTGGTAAGTTGTATTTGTATTTTTGTTTGTGTGTAGATACTGTCTAATATCTTCTTTAATTTCCTCTGTGATCCACTGATTGGTCAATAGTGTATTATTTAATTTTCATGTGTTTGTGTGGTTTTTGCAGTTACTTTTTAAAATTAATTTCCAGTTTCAAGGCGCTATGATTTGATAACATGCATGGGACAATTTCAACTGTTTTGTGTTTACTTAAATATGTTCTATGGGTTAGTATATGGTCTATTTTAGAGAATCTCCATGTACTGGTGAGATGAATGTATATCCTGATGTTGTTGGATTGAACACTCTGTATATGTCTATCAAATCCATTTGTTCATAGGTGTGATTCAGTTGTTATTTCTTTGCTGATTTTCTGTCTAGTTGATCTATCCCTTTGTGTCAATGGCATGTTTTAAGTTCTCCTGCTATAATTTTGTTATTAGTTATTTGATTTTTCATTTCTGCTAATACTTGCTTTGTGTATTTGGGTGTTCTGGAATTTGGTGTGTATATTTTAAAGATTTTTTTTCTCTTCCTCTTGCAGTTTTCCCCTAACTAGTATGTAATGACCTTCTTTGTCTCTTTGGACCATTCTTAGTTTGAAGCTCACATGGTCTGCAAACAGAAGAGCTACCCCTGCCTTTTTTGAGTTCCTGTTATATGGAGTATTGTTTTCCATCCTTTGACTTTCACTCAATGAGTTTCCTTTTGGGTTAGATGGGCTTCTTGTAGACAGCATATGGTTGAATATTGTTTCTTGATCCATTCTGCCAGTGTTTGTTTAAATTAGTAAATTGAGGTCATTTACATTAATGGCTATAACTGTCACTTATTGGCTTATTGTTGATATGTTATTTTTCTGATGTTGTATCTTAGCTTTCCATTCTTTTTAATTGTCTGTCTTGCTTAGTGGTTTTTTCCTATTTGTATCTAGAATGTCTTTCAGTATTCTTTGTAGGTTTGGTTTGGTGACCATGAAGTTCTTCAGCTGTTTTTTGTCATGAAAGTATCTTATTTCTCCAAGGACAGTTTTTCAGGGTACATCAGTCTGGGTTGGAAGTCATTTTCTTTAAGGATCTGAAAAACTTCACTGCATGTTCTTCTTGACTTCATTGTATGTGTTGAGATGTCTGCTGTGATTCTGATAGGTTTTCCTTTATACGCAACCTGTCTTTTCTCTCTAACAGTTTTAATATTCTGTTCTTATGTTGGATTTCTGGAATGGTGTTTACTATATGTCTGGATATAGTTTTGTTTTTGGTTATGGCTATTTGGATTTCTATATGCCTCACTAATTGGTATGTCAGTTTCCATTCTCATGTTTTGAAAGTTTTCAGCTATTACTTCTGAAAATAACCCCTTGATATAATTTGTGTTTTTCCCTTCTTTTTCTTTTATCCCTTTTAATCTTATATTGTTTTTCTTTGCATCATCTTGCAGCTGTTGAATTGTTATTTCTTGATTTCTTGTTATTTTTAGAAGATCTTTCATTTCCTGTTCACTAGCTGCAATCTTGTCTTTGAGATCTGACATTGTATCTTCACTTTCATTGAGGTGGTTTTTATGACTTTCATTAGAGGTTTTGATTTCCTGTATATCTCTTTGAATCTGATAAATGTATTCTGTCTCTTAAACTGTTCTTTCATGGATTTTATCATTTTGCTTGGTTCCTCTAATTGTTTAGCTGTGTCTTTGTTGGATGCATTCAGTATTTCTTTCACTACTTTTATAATTTCTTCTTTTACCTGGGAGAATATTTCTGATTTGAGTTCCCTCATAGCTTCCTGTACTTGCTTCTTTATTTCAGTTGTTATCATTTCATACATTTCAGATGTATGTGTAGTATTTTCTTCTATGTACATGGCTCCTAGGTTTTCTTGGGATGGGCTGGAGGTTTGAGGTTGCATTTTGGTCCTTTGTTTTGTCATTTTCCTGTATTTCTGTGTTTCCACAATTTTCCAAAGCTTTCCCTCATGGTGAGACAACTGCTTGGCTCCCCCTTCAGTGGGCCTGGCTCCCCCGGTTGAATGAAGGTCACTGGGTGCAGTCCACTCAAGCCCAAAGAACCTCTGGAGCCTAGTCTAATGACCCAAGGGTTCTGGGCACACACCCAGTCTCTGGGATCAATGGTCCCTGCCACGTCCTAGTGACAAGGTCCATGTGTGGAGGAGAGCGCTTCAAGGAATCGCTTCTCCAGGAAAAGGACACCGCATGTGGGAATTGGGCGTAAGGATCTTGTAATGTTTTGTACTGATAATTGTAATTTGTGTAATTCACATATATATATTTTCATGTAATACTCAATATGAAATCAAAAATAGAAACTCCAGAGGAGTTACTAGAAACCCTCTAGATAACCCCTTTGTGAAAACTAATTGTGAAATTTTACCTTCTGTGAGTAGTACGAGAGAGTTTATACAAAAGCTTTAAATGAAAGAGCTCATGGAGGAGGATTTACAAAATTCCTGTGAGACAACTGCCCTGAGACACTGGACAGGCAGCCAGAGACGGGCAACTAGGACACATATGTTACCCACCGGCCGCCTAAGACAGGCACAGGACCAATTGCTGTCCTGCAGGCCCATGACGGGTAAGGCCTGGTTGGGTTCATATGAAGAGTCCTTGACCTAAGACAGGCGCTGTCCTACAGGTAGCCAGAGACGGGCAACTAGGACACATATGTTACGCCACTGGCCACCTAAGACAGGCACAGGACCAATTGCTGTCCTGCAGGCCCATGACGGGTAAGGCCTGGTTGGATTCATATGAAGAGTCCTTGACCCAAGACACGTGCTATCCTCACAGGGCCTGCCATACTCCCATAAGTGATAAGGGAAAAAATGTAGGGAGCAGCATGATAGCTTCACAGCTGCTGCTCCATCTCTCCCTCCTGTGGGCATTCTGGTGTGTCAGTTTACATTTCCCAAGCTAATTAAGTAACAAGATTAAAGTGTAACAAAGGTGAAAAAAGTTAATTAACACATATTATTTAAGATTATCCCTGCCTGGCCCTAAGCCTGGGACGCTTCCTGCTTGGGGTTTAAGTTACTGCCAAAAGTTAGCAAATCTATACTCCAGCTTCTGAAAAAATAAAGCAGATTCAGATTCACTCACAGACGGGTGTGCAGTGTCTTCTGTCTCTCACTCACCGACTCCCTGACTACCTTTGGGACCCCTGAGCCCTGCTGCAGCTGGACTCTGGCAGGTCCCAAACTTTTCTGGACCTGCCCTGGCGAGCTGCTACTTGCCTCATGGTGCATAGCTGTTTGACTCCCCCTTCAGCAGGCCTGACTACCCTGGTTGAATGAAGGTCTCTGTGTGCAATCCAGTCAAGCCCATGCAACCTCTGGAGCCCAGTCCAATGACCCAAGGGGCTAGGCAGGCACCCAACCTCTGGGATCGATGGTCCCAAACACTTCCGGGCTTGCCCTGGAGAGCTGCAACTCACCTTGAGGTGCAGCACTGGTTTGGCTCCCCCTTTGGCAGGCCTGGCTCCACTGGTTGAATGAAGGTCACTGGGTGCAGTCCATTCAAGCCTGTGGAACCTCTGGAGCCTAGTCCAACGACCCAAGGGCGTTGGGCAGGCACCTATCCACTGGGATCAAGGGTTCCAAACCCTTCTGTGTCTGCCCTGGCGAGCTGCTACTCACTTCGCGGTGCATGGCACCTGCTTGGCTCCCCCTTCAGCTGGTCTGGTTCCCCTTGTTGAATGAAGGTCACTAGGCACAGTCTACTCAAACTCACGAAACCTCTGGAGCCTAGTCCAGTGAGCCAAGGGGGCTGGGCTGGCACCCATTTACCAGAATCGATGGTCCCAAACCCTTCCATGTCTGCACTGATGATCTGCAACTCACCTCGTGGCATGCGGCACTGGCTTGGCTCGTGCACATAATTTTAGAATATTATGACCACAAATACAGCAGTAGCCCACTCTGTACTTGCCAGTAATTAAACAATAATAATAAAAACTAAATTTGATTATTTAGTTTTTTACAAGATTTTGTAATAACACAATGCCAATAAGATATTTAACTTAACATCTCTTAGTTCTATTTACTGATTCAGTATTTGACAGTATTGTGGTAATGTGCAATGGGAGACATTAAAAATAAAGAAAATCTTGCTGAGTTCAATGTTTCATCATTTTGACCAACAGATCTTCACAGGAATCCTTCCTGATAAGAGACTTGCATTTCTCTTATTTCAGATATGTGAAGGAAACTTGGATTCATATTTTTGTCAAACCATACCGTGATTAAATTGGGAAAAACACAAAAGAGAAAAGTACATGAAACAATGTAAACATATTTGGAAACTCATCTGTAGTCAAAAAGATATAAAATAGGGTAATCACGTGTGTAAATAATGTAATCCCCCCTCACTGGAATAACAGAAATATTAATTACCTTATGTGGCTGAAGTAAAAAAATTGTTTTCAAAATAATTTAGGCTTCTTCACTCTTGGACCTAATATATTTATCCAGATAAATTTTAAAATATCCACATACTGTAGCCTCGGACCAAGAAATTTAATCTGAAATCTACATTTCAGGTACTTGTGTTATTCTCTTACACTAGAGTTGAGAATCACTGTCTTAACATATATTATAGTATTTAGATACATCCCAATAATATTTCTACAGATACAGACATATATATATATATATATATATATATATATATATATATATGAATTTGTTAGCATTTATATCAACTGCAATTTTTTTTTAGATGTGAACAGTCATCTACGAAATTTGGATACTTGCTATCTTTCTATGGTTTTATTTTCTTGCATTCCTGTCTTCCTATACATGTATTATCAGTTTTATAGATAGATTTTTCCTTTCAATTTTTCTGGGTTGTCACTGATTTATGAATCCAGACTAGTTTTTTAAAAACCCATCTAAAGCGTACCTAAAACTCGTCTAGCTTGTGTAGAAAAAAATCGTTATACCTAAAAGAGAATAGATTACATATAAAAGTGATTTTACCTCTCCTTCAGCTATTACCACTATGATCAGAGAGACAATAATATATCATTTAACTTGTAAATTTATTGTTAACACAATGTTTTGAAAATTCTTGGACCTTTCTCCTTGTCACTCGCATGAATGCTGTATACAGTACATTTGTGGGTGATAGATACTTCTCTGATTTTTTCCAACAAATAATGTTTGCAAATTGTTGGAGTTGATGTAAATAAACATTATTTGCTACAGATTATTTGCTAAAAACAGTAAGTAAGTCAATTAATTTACAACATTTTGTTCTTGTGATATAACTTCAAAATATCCCTGAGGTATGTTTGGTAACTTTCCCTTTATGATAACACACAAAAAGTTGCATCATTATATGAGGATAACATTTGCATTTTGCTCCAGTGGTGGATCCTGTACCAAGAAATGAGACTGGGATATTGAACATCTTTGTCCTGCATCATTGTTCTGCTAAAATAGGCAGAATGTTTGTCAATCTCTCTTCATCTCTGTGCCCATAAGGCCTGAGGAAAACAAGGGCAATAACATTATCTCCACATGGTGGTAAATAAACAAAGTTTGGAAACTTAATATTTATGAGCTTTTCTTTTATTACAAACTAATTACATGAATAAGCAAGCAAGAAGTTTACTGATAAATAGAATAAACTATATCCCCCAGAATTAGAGACTTGAAAATATGATGTCCGTTATGCATCTTAAGCAGAAACATACATTCACCTGCTCCTATCTCTGTGCCATTTTCAACAGATGAATACATCTGTTATGTTTTTATATATTTTATATAGATGCAATTAAATGAACTATAAGGTTCCTATGTCAAAAATAATTAGTGCAGCAATAATTAAAACATAAACCAAAAGATTTTGTCAAACAGTAAAATTTTTCATTGTTTATTACAACACAAAACGATTTGAACAGAAGTTCTGATTCTCATTACTGGTGTATGATAGTTTTATATTTAGCTCTCAAGTTTTCTAAAAAGAAATGAAATCTTGACCTGCCTTAACCCCACTTGAGACTGTGTGGAATCACTAGAAACAGGGAGGAGGATATGAGAAGCTACAAGAATATCCTGCAGGGGAGTCAGGAGAGAAACTTGTGTAGGATGCTGTCTTTTCTGTGGTGGATGCAGTTGATACCATTCATTATTCTGAGATTTGATCTTTCAGAAACCTCTAAGAAAGGCATGGTGAACAATATTTCCCTCCTTGGAGGGAAAGAGAAGTCACAGTGTTGGTGGGATGTTAAGGACAATCTGCCAGTGGCTTTTCTTGTATAATTCCATGTCTATTTCTTAAACAATCCCTATCCATGTGAATCATTTTTCTACCTTAGAACCTACTCCAGGTTCCATTAAAATGACAGACTTTCTATTTTCTATGAGCAGTGATAATGTGGGTACTTACATTTACAGGAAGACAAAGCACATGAAATGAAACAAACTAGTTGAACAGATTGCTTTGTTCCTGGAATACACCAAACCCTCAAAACCAGTTCATGATGTTGTCATTACTGTCCTCTTCCTCTAAAACCTTATCATCACCTTCATAAAACTTTTCAAGTTAAGAAGCACTGCAGAGAGTTATATTTTTTCTTGCTATGTGTGAAACAACAATGGAAAGTAAAAACAGGGTGTAGAAATCAAATTTGAAATAATTCTGCTTTCCCTACTACGGCTATCATCATCAAATTTCCATTCCCTATAATTGATATTTTTCATATTTATTCCTCTGTACTTGATTACCTAAACTGACATAATTGGCTATAACCCAAGGGCCCAGTGCAAGCCTGGAAAGTGTGCCGTCCTGAGTTCAATTCCTCATAATAAATTTTTTTTTAAAATCTTGAATAATTGTCCTTATGATAAATAAAGTATACTTTGCATGATCCTTCCATATTGCTGAGATCCTTGTGTACTTACTTGTTGATGATGTTTATTTACTGGGTCACAGTCAAGGAAATCATATCCTAAGACTCTCCTATGTCTGCTGCCCAGTGAAGTTTCAGGCTGTCCTCAGAATTTAAATTAATACAAAGTCAGATAAGAGTTTCCCAGTGCAGACAACCAAGAGGCTTGTGACACAAGTATGGATCTCACCGAACAGGAATTCTCAAAGTGAAGATCTGGAGCACCAGCCACTTATTGACTATTCTATGACCTTAGAGACTCAATACCCAGACCTCATAATTAGCCAAACTGGTCAATTGCATTGCAATCTCCAAGCAATTTCCAAAGAGAATGGAGGAAGGAGACAAAAAGACATTAAGTATCCACAAGAGTTTTGGGATTTTCTTCTAATCAGGTAAAGTTAGCATGTACTAATCACTTCTGTTACTTTGTGTATAATTTTCAAATGACCATCTGCCTATATTTCATTCATGTGATAAAATACACATAGCAAACAATGTACAATATGAAGCATATTATGTTTATATTTTAATAACTTCAATTACATTCACATTGTTTCAAAACACTTTACATTGACTGGGAATCTGTCCCCAGAGTCCTGCCAGACCTAGACAGCATTTCTGAGGCCCACACAGACTGGGAGCCTGTGCCCATCACCAGCAGTCATCCAGGAGCCCTCAGCAAGGCTCTTGGGACTCATAAGCCTTGTTCAGAAGCCTGTCCACACACAGACAGCATCTCTGCGGCTCGAGGGGCCTAGAAGTCTATGCCCAGGGTCCTGCAGACCTCTGAGAACTCTCAGCAACACTCTTGGAGATGGGGAAGCTATGCTCAGCAGCCCACCCACAACCAAACATCATCTCTGAAGCCCATGGGAACCAGGAGTGTGCACCAAGAAACCCAAACATAGTGAACCAGGAACACTTGCTGAGGCTCCTTGGGACTGGGAAGCTGAACCCAGAGGCCTGCTCAGACCCAGACAGCATCTCTGAGGCCCATGGGGACTGGAAGTCTGTGCCCAGCAGCCCACAGTGAACCAGGAACCATCACTGAGACTCTTGGGACTGGAAAGCTATGAATAGAGGTCTGCACATACGTGAACACTATCTTTGAGGAACATGGTGACTGAGTCTATGCCCAGCAACCCATAGTCATCCAGAAACCCTCAAGACTGGGAGCCTGTGTCCGGTGACTTGCAGTCATCTCAGAACCCTTGGTGAGGCCTTCAAGGACAAGGAGTCTGCACCCAATGAACAATCCACACCTGGGAACTGTCTTTGAGGCTCACAGAGACTGAGAAACTGTGCCTAGGAACCTATGGACATCTGGGAACCCTCACTGAAAACTGCAGTGACAAGTTGACTGTGCCCAATGATTCAAAAGCAACAGCAACACTCAGTGAGTCCCACAGCCTGGCAGTCCAACTGAACAGGAAGCAACTAGGACTCAGTTTCCAGCTGACTACAGGGAACACAGGAAAATGCCAAAACAAAAGAACAAAACACAATCTCAAACTTCCAGTCCATCTAGATCAAGTCTGGGAGACAAAGACATGGATGAATGTGGAAATTACACACATGAAATCTCTGAAATCATTGTAAGGGAAGTAAAGAAACAACTCTGGGAAGCCATAAATTAAATCAGATGAGAAATCATCACTCAGCTAAAAACAGAAATGATAAACATGATTAAAGATTTGCTAAATATATCCAAAGAAGGTATAGATTTGAAAAATAGTGGACCATAGTAAAATGAGGGAAACCCTGAACAAATATTACAGGAAACAATTAGAATATATGGTACAGAGTCAAAGAGATATTCAGGAAATCAAAAATTCCACTGAAAGCTGGGAAATCCACAAGAATGATACTGAAAATAGGCTCTCAACCTTGAAGACATGATTGTGAGTAGTGATCATGAAAGGAAACAAATCAAAGATAACAAGGACTCAGAAAATAACAATTCAACAGCTGCAAGATTATTCAAGGAGAAATAATGTAAGACTGATAGGTTTCAATGAAAAAGGAGACAATGAAAATGACATAAAAGACTATTTACAGATGTAATAGCTGAAATTTCCCAAATATGGGAAAAGAACATGACATGCAGTCAAGCAAGGCATACAGCACTGCATTTTGCCATAACCAAAATAAATCTCCACCTCAGCATATAATAATCAAGATTCCAGAAATTCAGTGCAGGAACAAAATATTAAAATGGACTAGAGAAAAAAATTGATCACTTACAAAGAAAAGCCTATCAGAATCATGGCAGAGTTCTCAACGCAAACCTTCAAATCAAGAAGAGCATGGACTGAAGTATTTCAAGTACTAAAACAAAACAACGTTCATTCCAAGTTGTTGTACCATGCAAAACTGCCTGTCAAAATCAGTGGAGAAATAAGATAGTTCTATGTCATAGAACAAATAAAGAACTTCATGACAACTGAACCAACCCTACAATGAATACTGGAAGATATTCTAAAAAGATATATAAATGATCACAATTCCAAGAAAAAAATAGAAAGAACAACTAATCAACTAGCAGGACAAACAATCACACAGAGGAGTAAAAGTAGGGAACAAACCACATAAATAACATGACAAAGATAAACCAATACATGTCAGGTAAAACCACTAATATAAATGGTCTTAATTCACTGTTGTAGTCAGGGGTTGTACAGAGAACAATTAAAATCAGGACATGAAGTTTATAGTATTATTTATGATGGTCACCCAGAGTTAACACAAGAAAATTCAGGAACTCTTTTCACCACACCAAAGATATAGAATATTTAACCAAGGGCCTGAATCCCACAACAATGTCCCACAGGAACCCAAATGAAGACCCAGATCTCACCACAATGCCTCCCACGAGTCCAACTGGAGTTCTAGATGCCACAAGAAGGACTTTCTTCATTCTGTTTTACAGATCCCTCCTGGGAAGACCCAAAGGTCAGTGGTGGAAGCTAGAGAGTCTATGCCAGGAGGGTGAAGGAGCTGTGTTAGTAAGTTGAGGGTTCTATGCTGGAGCTGAGAAGTCATGCTCAAAACAAAGACCAGGGTTGTCCTGAAAAGCACCACAGCCATCCTCTGTGACATGGAGGCTCTGAGCTCCTCTAATGATAACGACAGTCAAGTACATGCCAGGAAGCCGGCACGACGAGTTCATCCTGGAGACCAAGTGGCACATGCCTTTCCTTCTGGTGCCTGGAAGCAGTGCTCAGTGTAAGGAACAGAACTTCTCCAGGAGACCCAATAGCTCAAACAGCAACTCGTAGCAGAACTCACAATGCCTCAACACCTCAACACTTAGCTTCTTCTCCACATCTCCATTTATGCTGGCAACTCTTCTCAGGTGGAACATCTATGCTCAACATGTTGCTGATTAAAACTATCTGGTGTTAAGTTGAGCATCAGTTCTTAATCCATAACATTCACCAACCAAAAGAAACAGAATGACAGAGTGTATTAAGAACAAAATTCAACAATATGCTGTGTACAAGAAACACATTTAACTCAAAATGAAATTTATAGACTAAAAGTCAAAGGATGGAAATCAATACTCTATACAGCAGAAACCCAGAAAAAAGCAGCAGTAGCTATTCTGTTTGTAGACAATGTGAACTTCAAACCAAGAATGATGAAAAGAGATAAAGAGGTTCATTACATACTTGTTAGGGGAAATTTAAAAAGGTAGGTATAACAATTATAAATATATATGCACCAAGTATGGGAGCACCCAATTTGGTAAGACAAATCTTAAAACACATGAAAAATCAAAAAAGCAGAGGTAACCAAGCAACCCGCTTGCCTCCCTGGTAATCAGCCATGGCTTGGGCAAGCGGTGGCCACCCCAGGTGGAGAACCAGCCAGCATCTCCCTAGATCAGCACCATGGTGGAACTTAGAGTACTGGGAAACCAAGTAGCTGAGAGCCTACCAGCACACAGGCTGAGAATCAAACATGCCATTACCCCCCTCCCTGCTCTGTTAGCAAATGAGAGCCAGAGGATTGAGCATCTCTTGGGAGGTTGACCATATACAATATAGCAAATAGGGGAGATTTCCTTCTACCATCTCTTTGAAGGCAAATATTGTTATCACTGTTTTGCTTTGTTCTGATTAATTGTATTGCTCTATTCAGTATTCTGTTTTGATAAGTTCTATAATGTTCTACATTTGGTTTGATTTTGCTATACCTGATTGAAAGACCAGGCAGAGAATACTGTGGCTCCACTACTGGAGAGAGAGTTGAAGAAGCAGAAGGGAGCACTGTTCCCCCAGGTTCCCACTATGTCAGGTCCTGCATCAGTTCCCAGCAGCATTTGGGAAGGTCCTGCCCAGCAGAGATCATGTCTTACCTCCATTACTGCCCATCTTCATCCTCAAGTCCCTCAGCTGTGACCTATGGTTCAACCATTCCATGTTCAAGGTCTGCTACCTGCTTCACTTTCTCCTGGCATTGAACCCTTCCACAATCTATGCCTTGGTTTTCTTGGCTGCCATGTGCCTCATCTGTTATAGCTGCTGGAGGAACTGTTTCTGCCCCACTGCATCAATTCCCTTCTTCCAGGTTCAGCACACAACCCTGGTGCTCTAGGCACCTGATGTCTGTCTTGTTAGCTTTCTAAGGAAGTGGAAGACGGGAGGAGAAGTGTTGATATAGGTCACAAAGCACTAGACTTTCAAACCCCACATACCTGGGGGTATCACATTCCTGATGGCATCTTTTTGGTCTGTGATGTTTTATCCTTATGTGAGTAATAGCACTGAGAGGTGATTTTATTGTAGATTCCTATAATTGTGGGTGGTCTTGTGATTGTGTGTGTTCTGCCCACTCTGGGTCCCTGTGGGACAGATGGGCACACCCTAGCATCCTTACTGGTGCAGTCTACACCCACCCTGATCAACCATCTTAGCTTGATGCAATGCCAGTCTCATGGTCACCTCTATGACTCAACCTTGTCAGAATCTCCCACCTTTCCAGAATATCACTAACTCCTCAGTCCCTCTCCTCATTTCCCTTTCTCTTCTACTCCCTAAATTTTGTGGGTGCACCTGTTCGTGACAGAACTTGTTTTTGCATTTATCTAGAATGTGAAGAGATTGCTGATGTCTGAGAGCCTCATTTTTTCATCCTTCCTTGCTGTTCAGCAGGAGAGACAGATAAATATATAGAGACAGAGAACAGATGATTGTTCAAAAGCTTCCAATATTTTCTTCCCTTTATCTTGAAAAGGAGCAACAGATAGGTGTTGCTGGACATCTGGGCTCATCCTTTCCAGCCTATCTTCACTTCCTTTACCTGTCCCGTTGCTTTTCCCAGACATCCCAAGAGGGGAGCCTTCCTGTGTTTCCTCTACATGCTCTGAAGGATGAAAGTATGTTGTGTTCACATGGACCTACCAATCTGCAACCAAGTGAATAGAAAGTATGTGTGCAACTCATGGTAATCATGATCTTCTTGAGAGGTATTTGAGTATTTTTTGATGTGCTCTGTGTATTTGTCTGTGTGTGCCTGTTTTGTGTGTATAAATACATGAATATATGCCTTCCCTTGCCACCATCTCTCTCTTGAGGGAGGATCTCACCATGTTGTTCAGGCTGGCTTGAACTCACTATGGAGGCCAGCTTGGCGTTAAACATTCATTGATCATCTCACCTCAACCTCCTGAGTGCTAGGATGACAAGTGTGTGCCATGACAGCTGACCATGTATGCATATTCCTTTTAAGGAAGCTTTATGGAACATGTTCTGGTTTTGAGGTTTAGGAGTAGCTAGCAATAGCAGGTGCACTGCAGTTTTTATTCAGCATGTGGATTGCAGAGTGACCAGCACACTGAACTCCATCATGGTTCAGAAACAGCACAGGGAACCCCTGGCAATCTTCCTCTTTCCAGGAGCTTCTTTGTTCCTGGACATGTAGAATGTACCTTTCAAGAATGCACAAGAAGACTTCGTGGGGTGGAGCCAAAGAGGGATGATCAGTGAGCAACAAAATACAAAGCATCCAAGGAGAAACAACTCATATGCCAGAATAAAACATCCTGGAGAATCCAGACAGAGGGAGATGGATCCTTTTGACACAGGAAGAAATTCAAACTTAAAAAAGATCATCAAACACACAGTCTCAGGGCTACAATTGGAACAGCTAAAATTATAGGACATGGTGTTTTCACTGTTACCCACCAAGTTTGCACTGGCCTGAATTTGCAAATACATGCTGGCCAGTAGAGATGCCCAAAGTCATTCTCCACCACTCAGAGGAGTCACAGCTGCCCTGAAGTCTGGCATTGGTTAGCCCAACAGAGAGTAGAACCAGTGAAGGGACCTTCATTAATTCACAGTCATTGCTGGGAATGAGACACCCCCCACGGGAATGGTGTGAACAAATGGGTGACATGTTAGAATCAAGCGGGAGGAACCTGAACTGGGTGCAACAGTGACTTCAGCTGGTTGCTCCCTCCCGAAAGTGGATTAGTGGTATTTGCTTGGACTGGATGACACCCCTGGCCAGGACCCATTAAGCAATCCCAAATAGATTCCCTGCACCTAGCACACTCTGACCCGGTGAAGGCCCCTGAACTTTGGCTGCCCCAGCGGGGAGGGGCCAGAATACACAGCCCATGCTTACACCTCAGTGACAAGAGCAGGTAGGAGAGGGCAGAGGTCTCTCACCAGCATGCTTCAGAGGAACCATGGCCACTGTACAACTGTGCAGAGGAGGTCAGGACCATGACAGGAGAGAGAGGCAAGAAGAGGCTCCCTGCCCAGAACCCTGAGAGCACTGATCCAGGAGAGGGAAAATCAAGCGAGTCTGAGGGCAGCAAACATGCAACATTGGACATGGTTTTAATAGACATTAAGTGATATCTTTGGGACCTTGTAGACGAGCTCAAAACTGGAATATTAAATCAGGTAAAGCGAGATATGAGTAGATTAATAAAAGAAATGGTAAGCATCTCTCAGGAAGACATAGATGGAAGGAGGGAGGAACACAGAAAAAAGGAGAGAAACATTTGATAAAGAACATAAAGAAAGTATAGGATACATGAATCAGATTCAAGGAGACTACCAGGAAATTAAAAACTCCATTGAAAGCTGGCAAAACTCCTTAAAAGAAACTAAGGATAGACTAGCAAACCTTGAAGACAAGTTTGCAATGTGTGATCATGAAAGGTGAAATCTCTTAAAAATACAAGGAAACAGACAGTATCAATACAAAGGCTAGAAGACAACAAGAAAATGTATAATTTAAGAATAAGAAGTGTGAATGAAGAAGCAGGAATCCAAACAAGTGAATTAAAAAGGCTATTAATGGAAATAATTAAGGAAAACTTCCCAAGCATGGGAAAAGAAAATGACATTCAGTTATGTGAGGCATACAGAACTCCAGCCACTTACAACCAAAACAGAGCTACAACCAGACATATAAAAATCAAGATACCAGAAATTCAATATAAAAACAGAATATTAAAAGCCTTCAGAGAAAAGAAACTGATTACCTATAAAGGCAAGCCCATCAAGATCATGGCAAACTTCTCGACACAAACCATCAGATCAAGAAGAGCTTGGAGTGAAGTATTCCATGCCCTGAAAGAAAATAAACTCCAGCCCAGATTGATGTACCCTGCAAAGCTGTCACTAGAAATTAATGGAGAAACAAGATGCTTCTATGACAAAGAGGAAATGGGGGACTTTGTGACCACCAATCCAACCCTACAGAGAATACTGAAGGACATTCTAGAGAGAGAAAAAAAATACCAGGATTTTAGGAACAGTGGCAGAAAGGCCTCAATGAGTGGGGCAGGCAGTAGAATGAAGGAGAAAAGTAGACAAACAAAGGCAGAAAAATAGCATAGCAGAAATGAGGCAGAGAAGGATGGCTAGCATCTCTAACATAGATGGCCTTGATACACTATATTGTTAATAGTGTACCAGGATTTAAAACTCAAATTACTCACATCACTCTGCTTAGATGTATTCTATTCTATTCCAGTCATTCTACCTGTACTAGATTTGAGGGCACAGACAGTTATCCCAAAAATAACAGGATTTAGTATGGTAATCATCCTTAATTTCCTATTAACTTAATCTAAACCTCTGTAGAACCTACACTGTTTTACCACGACTGAATGTAATCGAATCTGGTTTGTTAGATCACTGTTTTATATTGATAGATTTTATTCAAACTGTTATGATTGAGGGTATCAAGTCTGACAATATAGGCAACTGCACTCAAGATGACAGGATTCACTAGAATATCCACTCTAGTTTGATTATTACCTGCATTTGAAGTTTTATACTGTCTATAATGTTTTATTTTTACTAATATTGTTATGTACTGATATATTTAATTATACTGCTATATTAAATTATGCCTAATGATATAGACAGTTCTCTAGAAGATAATAAGAAATAACACAGTAATCATTGTTGATCACCTTGTATTGTGGTTTTATATGACTCTTTCTATTCATGACTTTATACGAATATATTTTGTTTTGCCTTGCTATGTTTTGTTTTCCCCTCTAATACAGAAAGGTTAGAAATACATGTAGAGACTCATGCATGCACAGCTGTTTACAGTCTCACTGTTTGAATATCTCCATTGTATGCTTTAATGTTGGAAATTGAACAACTATTTCTAAGAGGATAATATGTACTTTATCAACTAGTGATTTATTATTCTTTATCTTTTTTTTTGAAATTCTGTATTACCTCTACCCTTTACATGTTTCTTTGTCTTTAAATAAAAATTAAAATATGAGCCAAAAAAAGAGAAAGCTTCGTGACTGTCACTTGCTTGTTTTTTTCCTGCTATCCAACAAGTATTTTTAAACAAGACTTTCACCTGACCCCTGCCCACTCGAGATCATGAAGATTGTCCTTCCAATCAGAACCACCCTTCTCTCTTGCCTGAGGAGGAAGAGAGGTGAGCCAGGAAGAAGACAGACCTGGAAACAGCTCACCTGAGGAGAGGGAATGCAAGGTCACACTTCTGAAACATCTTTACTGCTGTTCTAGAGTTTCTATTTCTAGTATGTTTGCTGCACATTTGTTTGAAGTCTTTAATAAATTTTTATAAAGTTTAACATTTTTCATCTTTTTATTTCCAGTTTTCATTGTGCCAGGATACATATAATTAATTTACCACTTTTCAATATGGTCTGGTAGCACAAAATACAGTGTTATTTTTGTGTAGAATCACGCTTATCCATCTACAGGAAATTTCACAAGTGAATTTTGTGCTGATATTAAAATGAAAAATTCCACCATACCTCCAATCAGCCATGATTCTTCTATGAAACATTATGTAAGAATCAAACGTATGAATCTTCTGAATTAATGTAACCGAGCAGGCAATATTTACATTGAGCTGTATGTGTTCAGATTACCTACATCTCTCAACCTACATTCCAAATAGATGCCAAACATCCAAGGATTAGATTCTCCATCTGTGCAGTCTCTTCAAGGTGTTACTGATGTCCCTGTTCCTCAAGCTGCAGATGAAGTGGTACAGCATAGGTGTGACCACAGTGTACATCAGGGAGGCCACCATGTCCTTGCTGGGAGAATAGGACACAGTTGAACCAAGGTATTCTCCAATGCTGGTTCCATAAAATAGGCAAACTACTAACACATGAGAACTGCAGGTAGAAAAAGCTTTATTCCTCCCATCTAATGAAGGGATTTTGAGAATGGAGGAAACAATTTTGTAGTAAGAGAAAAGGATTAGTGACATGGGAATAAAGCCAAATATGGCAGCAACAAAATATGTGACCATGGTTTTGATTAAAGTATCAGAACATGAAAGGTTAAAGACTTGAGAAGGATGGCAGAAGAAATTAGCAATTGCCACATCTTCGAAGCAAGTAAATTGCAAGACAACTAAATTTTGCAATTGGGAGTCCAAAAGGCTAATAAATATAGACACCAAAATTAATAAGACACAGAGGCAAGGATTCATAATGGCTGAATAATTCAGAGGGTGACACATGGCCACAAACCGGTCATAGGCCATCACAGTCAGAAGCATGTCATACATATCTCCAAATATAATGAAAAAACACATCTGTGTGATGCAGTTCACATAAGAGATGATTCTGTTATGAGTTAAGATGTCAGAAATCATCCTTGGGACTGTAGTGTAGGTGAAACAGATGTCCATAAATGACAGGTTGGACAGGAAGAAGTACATGGGGGTGTGGAGGTGGGAGTCAGAGCTGACAGCCAGGATGAGAAGCAGGTTCCCCAGCACTGTGAGCAGGTACATAGACAGGAACATCCCAAAGAGAAGAGGCTGCAGGTTTGGGTCCTCTGAGAAACCAGCGAGATGGAATTCTAGAACATAGGTTTGATTATGTGTTTTCATAGTGTTTGAATACCTTTTCAAAAAATTCATTGGAAAAATGAAATGAATAAATAGTGCAAAAGACTCTATACTTTAGGAATCAAGTATTCACAAGTGAAACATCCCCACATGAAATCCATAAAGCTTAAGAATATCAATCCATTGTGATAAACGTAATCCTCAAGAAGTCTTTCCTTATGAGGTTGTTTCCCACGTCATTCCATTCACTTTTGATTTACAGACATATTAGCAGCAATGTTAGTATTGCAGAGTTCAGAACTTTATGATTTCAGTAATATACATCCAACTCTTTTCAAAAAGGAATATGATTTCATTCGAATAAAATTAAAAGTCACTAAGTATAGCTTATTTTAGTCTCTGAAAATGGTACAAACTCTCATGAATAATGATGTCTATTAGTATAATATCCAAGACTGAATTATATGAACATTAAATTAATGCTAATTGTTTATAATCAAAATATATCTCTCAGAACAAGATATCTCCCAGAAAATTTTTCATTTGGGTTTTTTTCTTATTTCCATCTTTTAAAGATGTAAGAGCTCACACAGATTTGGTATGTGTAAATTATTTAATATGCAATTTTTATATTTGCCTAAAATTTATATGAATTTTTATAAAACAAGTTCCAATACATGCATATAATCTGATGACATAGTTACAAGGAATGTGATCTTACTGCACATTGTATGTGCCAATAATTAAAAACAATAAATTATAAGAAGGACTGGCTTTTGACATTTTAAATTTTGTAGAGGTATATTTAATCATTCCATACAATATCACTATATAAGACATCTGTTTGCTATTTTTCTGATTCTGTATTCTAGAGTAGCATGCTTTATTGTTTTTTAAAATTTTTTAAAAAAATTTTATTTAAAAAGCAAAAGAAAAGAGGGTAGCAACAATACAGAATTCTAAAACGAAAGAGAAAAAACACTAAGAAATCACTAGTTGATAAGTTACATATTGTCATCTTGGATGTAGTTGTTCAAGTTACAAAATTAAAAGATACATAGTAGACATTCAAACAGTGAGACTGCAAACAGTTCTGCTCAAAGATCCAACAAAGATTCAGCAATATGGTCATCTATTTTACACACTCAAACATACATGCAGTTATATCCTTTAGAGCCCTTTCTTTTCCTCTCTCTTTTTCTTTTTTTTATTTAAAGAGGAAAAAACAGAAAAAGGATAGAAATATTACAGAATTTCAAGAAAAGAAGATAAATAGTAAGAAATCACTAGTTGATAAATTACACATTGTTCTTTTAGAAATAGTTTCTCAATTTACAAAATCAAAGCACACAAAGTGGAAACTAAAGCAGTGAGTGTGCAAACAGATCTGTTCAACAATCCAACAAGAACCTAGAAATATGGTTGTCAGTCCCACACACCTAAACATACATGCAGCTCTATCTTTTATAGTGCTTCCTATTTCCTAGTTTTTTACAATAGCAATTATACATTTTTAAAATTTTAAAGAGAAGAAAAAAAGCAAAAGAGAAAAAGAGTAGCAACAATACAGAATTCTAAAAGAAAGAAAGAAAAAGAAAGGAAAATGAGAAAAAGCCCCACTAAGAAATCAGTAATTTATAAATTACATACTGTCATCCTGGATGTATGTTGTATTCAAGTTAAAAAGTTAAAGGATACATAGTAAATATTCAAACAGTCAGACTGGTTCCAGAACACCAATACAGACTCTGAAGGGTTTGACACCATCGATCCCGGCAGCTGGGTGCCTGCCCAGCCCCCTTGGCTAACTGGACTGGGCACCAGAGGTTTCGTGGGTTTCAGTGGAATGTGCCTAGTGACCATCATTCAACAAAGGGAACCAGATCAGTGGGAGGGGGAGCCAAGCCTGCGCGCACAAAGTGAGGTGAGTTGCAGATCACCAGCACGCACCCAGAAAGGTTTGGGATCATTGATCCTGGCAGCTGGGTGCCTGCCCAGCCCTCTTGGGTCATTGGACTAGGCTCCAGTGGTTCTGTGGGCTTGAGTGGACTGCACACAGTGACCTTCATTCAATTAGGGGAGCCAAACCCTCCAAAGGGGGAACCAAGCAGGCATTGTGTGCTGCGAGGTGAGTTCCAGAACACCAATGCAGACCTCTAAGAGTTTGGGACCATTGATCCCAGTGGCTGGGTGCCGGCCAGCCCCCTTGGCTAACTGGACTGGGTTCCAGAGGTTTCACGGGTTTCAGTGGACTGTACCTAGTGACCTTCATTCAACAAGGGGAACCAGACCAGCAGAAGGGGGATCCAAGAAGGCGCTGTGTGCCATGAGGTGAGTTGCAGATCGCCAGCACAGACACGGAAGGGTTTGGGACCATCGATCCTGGTGGCTGGGTGCCTGCCCAGCCCCCTTACATCACTGGACTAGGCTCCAGAGGTTCTTCGGGCTTGAGTGGACTGCTCCCAGCTACCTTCATTCAACCAGGGGAGCCAGGCCCACCAAAGGGGGACCCAAGCCAGTGCGGCACCATGAGGGAAATCTTTGGAAAATTGCTGGAAACACAGAAATACAAGAAAATGACAAAATGAAAGAACAAAATGCAATCTCAAACTCCAGGCCATCCCAAGAAATAGGAGCCATGTACATAGAAGAAAATACTACACATACACCTGAAATGTATGAAATGATATAAACTGAAATAAAGAAGCAAGTACGGGAAGGTATGAGGGAACTCAAATCAGAAATATTCTCCTAGGGTAAAAGAACAAATGATAAAAGTAGTGGAAGAAATACTGAATGCATCCAACAAAGACACAGCTAAACAATTAGAGGAACAAAGCAAAGTGATAGAATCCCTGAATGGAGAGTTTAAGAGACAAAGAGAATGCATTAAGCAGATTCAAAGAGATGTAGAGGAAATCAAAAACTCTAATGCAAGTTGCAAAAACCACCTCAATCAAAGTGAAGATAGAGTGTCAGACCTCAAAGATAAGATTGCAGCTAGGGAACAGGAAAGGAAAGATCTTCTAACAATAACAAGAAATCAGGAAATAACGATTCAACAGCTGCAAGATGATGCAAAGGAAAACAATATAAGATTAATAGGGATAAAAGAAAAAGAAAGGGAAACACAAATTTTATCAAGAGAATTTTATCTATTTACAGAAGCAATAGCTGAAAACTTCCCAAACATGAATATGGAAACTGACATACTGATTAGTGAGGCATATAGAACTCTAAATAGCCATAACCAAAACAAAACTACACCCAGACATATAATTATCACCATCCCAGAAATCCAAATAAGAAGAGAATATTAAAACTGTTAGAGAGAAGAGACAGGTCACCTATAAAGGAAAGCCTGTCAGAGCACGATAGACTTCTCAGCACAAACAATGAAGTCAAGAAGAGCATGGAGTGAAGTTTTTCAGATCCTTAAAGAAAACAAATTCCAACCCAGACTGATGTACATGGCAAAACTGTCCTCCAAAATGGATGGAGAAATAACATACTTCCATGACAAAGAACAGCTGAAGAACTTCATGGTCAACCAACCAAACCTACAAGGAATATTGAAAGACATTCTAGATATACATAGGGAAAAAACACTAAGCAAGACAGACAATTTAAAAAAATGGAAAGTTAAGATACAACATCAGAAGGATAACATGTCAACAATAAACCAATATATGACAGTTATAAACATTAATGTAAATGGCCTGGCCTCAATTCACTAATTAAAAGAAACAGACTGGCAGATTGGATCAAGAAACAACATCCAACCATGTGCTGTCTAGAATAAACCCATCTAACCCAAAAGGAAACTCATAGAATGAAAGTTAAAGGATGGAAAACAATACTCCATGCAACAGGAACTCAAAAAAAGTGGGGGTAGCTGTTCTTTTTGCAGACCATGTGAAGTTCAAACCAAGAATGGTCCAAAGAGACAAAGAAGGTCACTACAGACTAGTTAGGAGAAAACTGCAAGAGGAAGAGATAACAATCTTAAATATATATGCACCAAATTCCAGAGCACCCAACTACACAAAGGAAGTATTAACAGAAATGAAAAATCAAATAGGTAGCAACAAAATTATAACAGGACAACTTAACATGCCATTGACACAAAGGGATAGATCAACTAGACAGAAAATCATCAAAGAAATAACAGAACTGAATCACATCTGTGAACAAATGGATTTGATAGATGTATCCAGAGTGTTCCATCCAACAACATCAGGATATACATTCTTCTCACCAGTACATAGGATATTCTCTAAAATAGGCCATATACTAAGCCACAGAACATACTTAAGTAAATGCAAAAGAGTTGAAATTATCCCATGCATGTTATCAGATCATAGCACAAGGAAACTGGAAATTAATGATAAAGTTGACTGCAAAAAACCACAAAAACACATGGAAATGAAATAATACACTCTTGATCAATCACTGGGTCACAGAGGAAATTAAAGAAGAAATTAAACAATATCTACAATCAAATGAAAATACAAATACAACTTACTGGAACCTGTGGGATGCAATGAAAGTGCTCCTCAGAGGAAAATTTATTGCACTGAGTTTACACATTAGGAAAACAGAATGAACACAAATAAGCAACCTGATATTACAAGTCAAAGAGCTAGAAAAAGATGAAGTCAATCCCAAAGCCAAAAGAAGTGAGGAAATTATAAAGATCAGAGCAGAAATTAATTTAATAGAAACCAAGAAAACAATTCAAAGAATCAATGAATCAAAGAGTTGGTTCTTTGAAAGAATAAATAAAATTGACAAGCCCCTAGACAAACTAATTTTAAAAAGGAAAGAAAAGACTCAAATTCATGCAATATGGAATGAAAAAGGAGAAATCACTACTGACCCTGTGGAAATACAGATCATCAACAACTATTTTGAAAACCTCTACTCTCATAGGTTTGATAACACAGAAGAAATGATCAGATTCCTAGAAACATGCAACCCAACAAAGTTGGATCAAGAAGATGTAAAACTGCTAAATAAACCAATTTCTATGGATGAAATTGACAATGTAATCAAGTCTATACCAACAAAGAAGAGCCCAGGCCCAGACGGATTACTGTGAAATTCTACAAGAAATACAAAGAAGACTTAATGCCAACACTCCTCAAACTCTTCCATGAAATTGAAACAGAAGCAATTCTCCCTAAGTCATTCCTGGAAGCAAATATTACTCTAGTACCAAAACGTGAGAAAGACCCAATTAAAAAAGAGAACTAAATAAAATATTGGCAAACAGGATGCAGCAAATCATCAAGAAGATTATACACCATGACCAAGTGGGATTCATCCCAGGCATGTAGGGATGGTTCAACATGCATAAATCAATAAATGTAATCCACCATATCAGTAGAGTCAAAAGCAAGAATCACATGATCATTTCTGTAGATGCAAAAAAAGCTTTTGATAAGATCCAACACCCATTCATGATAAGAACCTTACAGAAAATTGGAATAGATGGTCTTTACCTCAATATGATAAAGGCCATCTATGACAAACCATCAGCCAGTGTCATATTAAATGGCCAAAAACTGAAAGTCTTTACCTTAACATCAGGCACAAGACAAGGATGTCCCTTATCACTGCTCCTATTCAATGTAGTACTGGAAATACTAGCCAGAGCAGTTAGGCAAGAGAGAGAAATAAAAGGAGTGAAGATAGGAAAAGAGGAAGTTAAACTATCATTATTTCCAGATGACATGATACTCTACATAGAAGACCCCCAAGCCTCCGTTGAAAGTCTGCTAGATATAATAAATAAATTCAGCAAAACAGCTGGATACAAAGTCAATACTCAAAAATCAATAGCATTGTTATACACTAACAACTACATCACTGAGAGAGAAATGAGATGCCCCAACATTCGCATTAGCATACAAAAAATGATATACTTAGGAATTAATCTAATGAAAGATGTAAAAGTGTTGTACAGGGAAAAGTATAATAACCTGAAAAAAGCAATCAAAGAGAACCTCAGGAAATGGAAAGACATCCCTCGTTCATGGATAGGAAGAATAAACATTGTAAAAATTGCCATTCTCCCAAAATTGTTATACACATTCAATACCATCCCAATGAAAATACCAGTATCATACCTAATAGATCTAGAGAAATCACTCCTAAAACTTATCTGGAACCAGAAGAGACCTAGAATAGCAAAGTCAATTCTAAGCAGCAAAGCCAAAGCAGGATGGATCACAATCCCTGACTTGAAGTTATACTACAAAGCTATTGTAAAAAATCAACATGGTATTGGAATAAAAACAGACATTATGATCAATGGAGTAGACTAGAAGATACATCTACAAACACACTCAACCACCTTATCTTTGATAAAGGGGTCAAGCATGTTCACTGGAAGAATGACAGTCTCTTTAATAAATGATGCTTGAAAAATTGGCTATCCATATGTTGAAAACTAAAATTAGACCCATGCCTATCAACATATACTAAACTAAATTCCAAATGGATCAAAGATCTAACTATTAAGACAGAAACACGAAATCTGTTGCAAGACAAAGTAGGTAAAAATCTTGAAGACATAGGAATAGGTAGAGATTTCATGAACAAGAACCAAACTGCATGGGAAATACTTCCCAGAATCAATAACTGGTATCATGTCTTATTAAAGAGTTTCTACACGTCCAAAGAAATCTCCAGCAAAGTGAAAAGAAAACCTACAAACTGGGAAAAAAATCTTAGTGAACTGTCCCTCAGACAAAGGACTTGTATCTAGAACTTATAAAGAATTAAAAAAAAAATCAGACCCCTGAAATTCAAAGACCCAATCCAAAAATGGGCATCTGAGATGAACACACAGTTCTCAGATGAAGACATACTAATGGCAAATAAATAGATGAAAAAATGTTCATCATCACTGGTCATTAGAGAAATGCAAATTGAAATCACACTGAGATACCATCTCACTCCAGAAAGAATGGCCAGGATCAACAAAACTACCAACAACAAATGCTGGAGAGGCTGTGAGGTAAAAGGAACTCTTCAGCACTGTTGGTGGGATTGTAGACCACTGCAACCTAGGTGGAGGTCAATCTGGAGATTCCTCAAAACCTGGGGATGGAGGTCCCATTTGACCCAGCTATTCCACTGTTAGGCATATTCCCAGAAGATCTGAAATCATCTTACCACAGTGATACATGAGCACCCATGTTTATAGTGGCACAATTTGTAATAGCCAGATCTTGGAAACAACCTGAGTGCCCATCAACTGAGGAATGGATAAAAATATTGTGGTACCTTTATGCAATGAAGTACCACTCAGGTATAAAGAATGATCACATTGAGATATTTATAAATAAATGGATGCATCTTGAATCTATAATCATAAGTGAAATAAATCAAACTCACATGTATAAATACTGTATAGTCTCCCTAGTGAAGGAAATGGTAAGAGTACAGAAGATTTTTATGGAAATCATGGTTCACCATTATACTGCTTTGATGTCTTATATCTTCATTCATTGGTTCAAATGGTTTTATTCTGTTTTGTTTGACATTAATATATGTGATCATATGAATAGTTACTTTGAAGACAAAATAGTATGGTAGCCAGTGTTGATTTAATATCATTTTGTTCTGAAGTCCTACCATGCTTTTGTTTTTCTATTACCATTGGTTCTATCACATTGTGTCTTGTCGGATTTTAATATGTATGATAGTAAAAACAAAATTTTTATGGAAAATGAGATGATATAACAGCCATTGTTCATCTTAAGTTATATGGTTCAGAATGCCTTGGAATACTTCCATTCTCTTTAGTTGTTTATTCTACTTTGTTATGTTTGACATTATTGTGTGTAAAGCTAAGCTCAACTATTTCAAAGAAAGAGACATTATGATAGCTACTGTTATTATCCAACTGACTTGTTGTGAAGGGCTGTGTTGCTTACATTGTTCTGTTCTGATCTGATTTGATCTGTCCTCTTATATTTTATTCTCTTTAAAATAAAAAAGAAAACATGCTAAAGTGATAATTTATAATAGTGCAATACATGGTTTGAACTTCCTTTCCTAAAATAATTATGGACAATTAAAAGAAAATTTCTTTTGCCTTGTGTTACAAACAGTCAGACGACACACAGTTTTGCTCAAAGATCCAACAAAGATTCAGCAATATGGTCATCTATTTTACACACTCAATCACACATGCAGTTATATCCCTTAGCACACTTCATTTTCCTCTCTTTTTTACAATAGCAATTACACATTTTGGTTTTATTACACTTCTAGTTCTTCTTTACTTTTTACACCAGAGACACAATATGACATTTATAAATATGATTCTTATTTATTTCACTAATGAGCATAGTCTCTAGTTGTCTCCATTTACCTATGAAGGCCTCAAGACTATCCTTTTTTATAGCTGAGTAATATTCCATTGTATAAAAATGCCACATCTTTTTCATCCACTCTGCAGTTGATGGGCATCTTGGTTGTTTCCAGGATTTAGCTATCACAAATTGTGCAGCTATGAATCTGGGTGCATATATATTACTGTAATATGAAATTTTCAGTTCTTTGGGGAAAACATCCAGGAGGGGAACAGCTGGATTGAATGGGGCTTCCAATCCTAGTCTTCTGAGAATTCTCCATATGGATTTCCATAATGGTTGCACCAGTCTACATTCCCACCAACAGTGGAGAAATGTTCGTTTTTCCCCTAGCCTCGCCAACATTTGTTGTCAGTTGATTTCTTGATGGCAGCTATATTTTCCGGAGTGAGGTGGAATCTCAATGTTGTTTTAATTTGCATTTCTCGAATGATCAGTGATGGTGAGCAATTCTTCATGTATTTATTTGCCATTTGTGTATCTTTCTCTGAGAACTGTGTGTTCATCTCAGATGCCCATTTTTGGAGAGGGTCTTTGAATTTGGAGAGCTTGATGTTTTTCAGTTCTTTATATGTTCTGGACATAAGTCTCTTGCCTGAGGGGTTCCTGGATAAAATTCTTTCCCATTCTGTGGGGTTTCTTTTTACTCTGTTGGTGATTTCCTTTGAACTGCAGAAAATTTTCAATAATATGAGATCCCATTTGTTGATTCTTCGAAGTGTTTCCCATGCAGTTTGCATTTTGTTCATGCATTCTATGCCTACTGCTATGTCTCCAAGACTTCTTCCTACCTTGTCCTCCAGTAGATTTAGTGTTTCTGTTTTAATATTCAGGTCTTTGATTGATTTAGACTTTAGTTTTGTGCATGGTGATATGCATGGATCTAGTTTCAGTCTTCAGCATATAGAGAGCCACTTTTTTCAACACCATTTATTAAAAAGACTATCCTTTTTCCAGTGGACATATTTAGCCCCTTTGACAAATGTCAGGTGGCTGAGTGTCTTTGTAGTTGTGCTTGCATCTTCTAATCTGTTCCATTCATCCTCAGGTCTATCTCTTTGCCAGTACCAAGCTGATTTTATCACTGTGGCTTTATAGTACTGTTTCAAGTCGGGAATTCAAATGCCTCCTGTCTTGCTTTTGTTGCCTAGAACTACCTTTGCTATTTTAGGTTTCTTCAGTTTCCAAATGAATTTGAGTAGTATTTTATCTAGATCTGTGAGGTATGTCAATGGTATTTTGATTGGGATTGCATGGAACCTGTATTACAGTTTTGGGTGTGTGGCCATTTTCAATATGTTGGTTCTTCCTAACCAAGAGCATGGAATATCCTTCCATTTTGTAATATACTCTTCAATCTCCTTTTTCCGCACAGCATAATTTTCAGCATGTAGGTCTTGTACATTTTTAGTTCTGTTTATTCCTAAGTATTTCATTTTTTTAGATGTTATTGTAAAGGGCGATATTTCCATAATTTCTCTTTCAGTGAGGTTTTTGTTTGTGTATAGGAATGGTATTGATTTTGGAGCATTGACTTTGTATCCAGCTACACTACTGAATTTGTTTAATACCTCTAGTAGTCTTTTAATGGAGTGTTGTGGGCCTTCTATAGAGTATCATGTAATCTGCAAGTAGTGATAATTTAACCTCTTCCTTTCTGAACTTAATTCCTTTCATTTCTCTCTCTTGTTTGATTGCCCTGGCTAGTGTTTCCAAAACTATAATGAAAAGGAGTGGTGAGAGTGGACACCCTTGTCTTGTTCCTGATTTTAAAGTGAAAGCTTTCAGTTTTTGTCCATTTAGTATAACGTTGGCTGTTGGTTTTTCATAGATGGTCTTTATAAGGTTGAGGTAGACACCGTGTATTCCATGTTTCTGAAGGGTTTTTATCATGAACATGTGTTGGACACGGTTGAAAACTTTTTCTTCACGTATTGAGATGACCATGTGTTTTTTGTTTTTGGCTCTGTTGATGTGGTAAATTACATTTTTTGATCTGTGTATGTTAAACCATGCCTGCATTGCTGGAATGAACCCCACTTGGTCCTGATGCATAAACTACTTGATGATTTGCTGCACTGTATTTGCCAGCATTTTGTTGAGAATCTTTGCATCATTGTTTGTTAGTGAGATTGGCCTATATTTGTCTTTTTTTTATTGGATCTTTCTTTGGTTTTGGTATGAGAGTAATACTTTCCTCCAGGAATGATTAAGGGAGGATTACTTTTTTCTCAATTTCATTGAAGAGTTTAAGGAGTACTGGCATCAAATCTTCCCTAAATTTCTTGTAGAATTCAGTTGTGAATCCATCAGGACCTGGACTTTTCTTTGTTGGTAAGTTTTTAATTACATTTTCAATTTCAATACCTGATATTGGGCTGTTCAAAATTGCTATCTCTTCTTGGTTGAGCTTTGGGAGTTTATATGATTCTAGAAATCTGTCCATTTCCTCTGTGTTTTCCATTCTATGTGAGTAGGGATTTTCAAAGTAGGTAGTGATGATCTTTTGAATTTCCATGGGATCTGTAGTAATTTCTCCCTTTTCAGTTCTCATTGCATGAATTTGGGTTTTTTCTTTCTTTCTCTTGATAAGGTTAGGTAGGGGTTTATCAATTTTGTTTATTGTCTCAAAAAAAACAGCTTTTTGAGTCAGTAATTCTTTCTATTTTTTTTAGTTTCAATTCCATTGACTTCTGCTCTAATCTTTATAATTTCCTCTTTTCTATGAACTTTGGATTTAGCTTGCTCTTCTTTTTCCAGAATGTTGAGATGGAGTATTAGGTTGTTTATTTGTGCTTGTTCTGTTTAATTGATATGACAATTTATTGCTATATATTTCACTCTTAAGACTGCTTTCATTGCATCCCACAGATTATAGTATGTTGTTTTTATAATTTTAATGAATTGTGGGTTTTGCTATATTTCTTCTTTAATTTCATCTGTAGTCCACTGGTTGTTCAAAAGGCTGTTGTTTAATTTCCATGCATTTATACAAGTTTTAGAATATATTTTGCCATCAATTTCCAATTTCAGTGCACTATGGTCAGATACTATGCATGGTATGATTTCAATACCTTTGAATTTACTTAAGAATGTTTTATGCAATAATATATGGTCTATTTTGGAGAATGTCCCATGTGCAGCTGTCAAGAATGTGTATTCTGAGGTGGTAGGGTGGAACACTCTGTCAACATCTACTAAGTCCAATTGCTCACAGGTATTTTTCAGTTCTATTATTTCTTTGCTGACTTTTTGTCTAGTTGATCTATCTCTTTGTGACAATTGGCTGTTAAGATCTCCTGCTATAATTGTGTTCTTGTGTATTTGGCTTTTCATATCCAGTAGTATCTGTCTTATATAGTTGGGGACTCCTGTATTTGGTGCATATATAGTTATAATTGTTAGTTCTTCCTCTTGAATTTTTCCACTAACAGGTATGTAGTGACCTTCTCTATCTCTTTTAATCATTTTATATTTGAAGTTCATGTTGTCTGCAAATAGAATAGCTACCCTTGCTTTTTTCTGGGTTCCTGTTGCATGGAATAATGTTTTGCATCCTTTGACTTTTAAACTATGAGTTTCCTTTTGGGTCAGATGTGTTTCTTGTATACAGCATATTGTGGAGTCCTGTTTCTTGATCCATTCTGTCAATCTATTTCTTTTTATAGGTTAATTGAGATGATTTATATTTATCAAAATCACTGATATGTACTGGCTTGACTTTGTTATGTTATGTTCCAGTTAATTCTTCCTTCTTTTCCCTTTATTTAATTGCTTATGCTTCCTGGTGTTTTCTTTCTGTTGTTGTTTTGGGGATTGTGATCATTTTATCTCTGTCTAGTATGTCTTTCTGTACTATTTCTAGGGTTGGCTTGGTGGACATCAGTTTCTTCAGTTGTTCTTTGTCATGGAAGTATCTTGTTTCTCCATTAAATTTGAATGAAAGTTTTGCTGGGTATATCAGTCTGCGTTGAAGGTTGTTTTCTTTCAGGGCTTGAAATATCTCACTCCAAACTCTTCTTGACTTGATGGTTCGTGCTGAAAAGTCTGCCGTGAATCTAATGGGCTTTCATTGATAGGTGAGTTGTGTCTTTTCTCTGACAGCATTTAGTATTCTGTTTTTATGCTGTATGTCTGAGATCTTAATTATTATGTGTCTGGGTGTGGATTTATGTTGATTGTGACTGGTGTCCTATATGCCTCACTTATCTACATATCAGATTCTTTCCCCATGTTTGAGAAATTTTCTGCTATTACTTCTGTAAATATTTTATGTATGTCATTTGCCTGTACTCCTGTATCTTCGCTAATGCTCATTATTCTTATATTGTTGCTTCTGGCATCAGAATGAAGCTCCTGGATTGTCATTTTATGCTGCTTTGTTATTTTTAAAAGTTCTATCCTTTCCTAATCACTATTTATGATCCTGTCCTCAAGGTCCAAAATCATATCCTCAACTTCCTTTAGGCAGTTTTGCACGCTTTCAATAGAATTTTTTGTTTCTTGGATATCTCTTTGAGTTTTTTTTGTGAATTCTGCTTGTTTTATATATTGTTCATTCAAGGTTTCAATCAGTTTTCCATGCTCATGTATTTTTTTCTCCATTTCTTCTTTAGCTGCATTCAACAACTCCTTTACTAAAGATGATATTTCTATCTTTACTTTTGAGAGTACTTCTAATTTGAGTTCCTCTATAGCCTGATGGAGTTGTTTTTTTTTTATTTCACTCACAATATTTTCAGAGATTCCCGGTATCTTAGTTTTGGGGTCCTCTGTTTCAATGTCTCCCATACTTGCTTCTGGTGAACTGTATGTTTGAGACTGCATTTTGCTTTTTCATTCTGTCATTTTCACTCTGCCTGTTTTTTCTACATGTAGGAGGGTATCACACACACTCTTTCAGACTCACCTAGGTCTTACAGTTAGCTTGAGGAAGTTTTTCTACTGGCCTATTTATTCACTGTACACCTCTATTTTAGGGGTGTAACTCACTACACTGATACAGTTAATCCACTGTATGCCAAGGTTTTTCCACCTGGGAGCAAAGTTCTAAAGTGTTTGACACTAACTGGAGCCTGTTGAGGTCTTCTGATGTTCTAGGTGGGAGGGTGGGCCCAGCAGAAGCAGTCCAGGGCAGCTTTCAGTCTTGGACAGGCTTCTGAGTTGCTCCAGGTGGCAGGGCATGCCCATGGTGGAGGTTCCAGGAAGCTTACCCCTGATGTAGGCTTCTACTAAGTTCCTGGTTGCAGGGCAGGCCCTCAGGGGAGGTTCCAGGCAGCTTACGCCTGAGGAGGTCTTCCTTGATGTTACTGGTGGCAAGGTGGGCCTTTGGGGGAGATTCCTGGCAGCCTACTCCTGATGCAGGCTTCCACTATGTTCCCAGCAGCAGAGTGGGCCCACAGTGGAGGTTCCAGGCAGCTTATGCCTGATTCAGGCTTCTACTAAGTTCCTGGTCGCAGGGTTGGCCCATGGTGTAGGTTCCAGGCAGGTTAACACTGATGTAGGCTTCTGCTAAGTTCCCTGTGGCAGGGTGGGTCCACAGGGGAGGTTCCAGGCAGCTTACCCCTGATGTAGGTTTCTGGTAAGTTCCCAGTGGCATGGTGGGTCCATGCGGGAGGTTCCAGGCAGCTTACCCCTGATGTAGGTTTCTGCTAAGTTCCCAGTGGCAGGGCGGGTCCATGGTGGATGTTCCAGGCAGCCTAAGCCTGACGCGGGCTTCTGCTAGGTTCTTTATTGCCTTTCTAATTGTAAACTCTCTATGTCCAGTGAAAAACATTAACAATCAGGATAATTCCAAGGCTGTAGTTGATCTCAAGTCTTGCTAATTCAAATTGACACATTTTTTACATCATTATTCCTTGATATATGCTTAACTTCTATTATAGCTACTGAAAGTTGAACATCATATTGTGTCATGTTGTGCTGTAATTTATGTGGGAATAATGCAAAGTAGAAGTCAATACAATAATGTTAACACATCTGAGAACTGATTACAAAAGAAAAAACATACGAAATGGTGTAAGCACACCTGTAAATAATGTAATTTTCTCTTATCTGTAAAATAAGTATAACAATCACCCAACTTACATGGTTGCTGTATGAAACTGTTTAAAAATAATTTGCAACACTGGTGATTATAATATAGTTGCAGAAGACAAACAGATAAATAGATGATAGATATTTTTAAATATCCAGACACCAGAGACTCAGACCAATAAATTTAATTATATTACCACATTTTTCAGTTTTTTTCTTCCTTCCTTATACCAGAGTTGAGAACAACTGTTTCAGAGTATTTCTTCTCATTCATAAAATGTTCCATTAATATTTGTCTTCTCTATATACTAACCTATAAATAACTAATGTTTTTAGAGTCCTGAACCATTACCTATGAAATTTGAATAATTGATATCTCTCTATATGTTCATTCTCTTTCTAACCTATCTTCAAAGTGATCTGTTGCAAATGTTATGTATCAAAAT